>QNGE01003956.1:0-54444 GCA_008508345.1 Paragonimus westermani
TCAGTCTTAAGGGCGGCGCGGATGCCGAGTAAAACCATTGGCCAGGCTTCTGTCCAACGGATTGCGTCGACCGCGGCGATGGCTGTTTTTGGTTGTTGGTAGAAGCGTTCGACCATACCGTTTGCAGTCGGGTGGTATGCTGTGGTCCGCATGCGATGATATTCAAGCGCGCTCAGTGTTTCCGCAAAGGAACTGCTCTCGAATTGAGAGCCACGGTCGGTTGTAACCTTGGCCGGGCAACCATGAGATGTTACCCAACGCTCAACGAATGCGCGTGCTACAGTATCTGAACGAACGTCGGTTATGGAGACAGCCTCCGGCCACCGCGTGAAACGATCTACCATCGTCAAAAGATATGTCATCCCATTGGAAGGTGGCAAAGGACCTCCAATATCAATGTGGAGATGTGCAAGTCGAGATGTAAACGAAGGGAATCGGCCAATCGGGGCCGACACGTGGCGGTGAACCTTAGACTGTTGACAAGCTAGGCAAGATCGTGCCCACGGGCGAAGATTCTTTTGCATACCAGGCCAGACGTACCTATTGGAAATGAGCTTGACCGTGACCCGGATGTCAGGATGGGCTATGTTGTGTAGCGTGTCGAACACGCGTCGTCGGAAAAGAGCAGGAACAACTGGACGTGGATGTCCAGTAGAGGTATCGCAGAGGATAGTGTCTGCAGACGCGGGCAAAGGTTGATCAGTTAGCCGTAGAGCTGATTGTTGGCAGGAGGCACGGAAATCATTTCCCGAACGTTGTGCGTTGGCCATAGCGTTTAAGTTGATTGAGTCGTGATCAACTAGTGCCGACACTCGGAATAAAGCGTCAGCCACAAAGTTATCGCTGCCAGAAACGTGGCGTACATCTGACGCAAACTGGGATACGAAGTCCAGATGGCGAACTTCGCGAGGCAAATGTCTCTCAGACCTACTGCGATAGGCGAAAACCAACGGTATGTGGCCGGTGAAAATCACAAACTGGTTTCCCTCGAGGGCATGTCGGAAGTGCCGAACGGCCGAGTAAATTCCTAACAACTCACGACCGAACGTGCTATACCTAGTTTCAGCTGGAAGTAAACGTCTGGAAAAGAAAGCGAGCGGTTTCCAGAGTGCATCGACGAACTGTTGAAGTACGGCGCCGACTGCGGTGTCTGACGCGTCAACAGCTACACTTGTTTCCGCGGAGTAGTTGAAGTGGTGCAACATAACGGCGGTAGCTAATGCGTCCTTGATTCTATCGAACGACTCGATGGCTGTTGGTGATAAGTCTACGACTCCGTTGACACGGCTGCGGAGTAAATCGGGTAAAGGCTGCATAAGCTGAGCATAATGTGGAATAAACCGCCTATAGTAGTTGACCATCCCGTTAAATCGACGACCAGCGTCGAGGGTGGTGGAACGGGAAAAATCGCGGATCACTCCTAACTTATCGGTCAACGGTCGAACACCGTGCTGGTCAACGTAATGTCATAGAAACTCTATCGCTGATTGACCAAAAACACACGTTTCCGCGTTAATCGTTATGCCAAAAGTAGCTGATCTGTCGAAGATCTGTCGCAGATGAATCTGGTGTTCTTCTTCAGACGCGCTTGCAACTAATAGGTCATCGATGTGGGGGTGGACGAAATCCAGGCCCCGTGTGACGTCGTCGATGGAACGTTGAAACGTTTGAGCAGCATTTCGCAATCCGAACGGCATACGTAGAAACTCAAATAAACCGAATGGTGTGATGACGGCTGTTCTGGCAACATCCCCATCCGCAACCGGGATCTGGTGGTATGCGCGTACCAGATCGATTTTCGATAAAACACGGGTACCATGAATGCTAGCCGTGATGTCCTGTGTGTACGGAATCGAGTACCTGTTGGGTATTGTGGCGTTGTTGAGCGAACGATAATTTCCACACGGGCGCCAATCGCCCGACGCTTTAGGGACCATGTAGAGTGGAGCGGCCCAAGGGCTACTGGACGGGCGAATGATTTCGAGCTCGAGCATGCGCTCAAAATCAGCGCGACCAATTTTGAGCACGTCTGGTGTCAACCTGCGAGCTTTGGCGAGCACTGGCGGGCCTGTCGTGACTACGTGATGCCTTGTGGAACCCCTGATTGCAGGCAGAGATGAAGGCTGTCGAAAAACAGTCGGACACTCATCGATTAGAAAACTAAAGGAGTTTAGTTTCAAAGAGCTTTGATGTACGGGACTGATTGATACCTTATCGGTCAAAATCCCTGTAACCGTAAGCTTTGTCGTTTGGTCGACTAGACGGTGTCGTCTGGAATCTACCAAAAGGTCGAAGTGCTGGAGGAGTTCGATGCCGATGATCGCCATTTGGACGTCGGTGACCGTTAAAATCCAGCGGAAAGGTCTACAGAGACCTAAATTAAGTGTACAAGAGCGCTGACCAAACACTTTTATATCGCTCCCGTTGGCCGCGTGAAGATTCGAGATAGACGACCTGTTTAAGTCGTGAGTTTCAGGTGGGATCACGCTGACCTCGGCACTTGTGTCGATAAGATAGCGAATCCCCGACTCGTGATCCTTCAGAAAGAACAGGCGACCAGGCGGACCAGTTACGTCGTTAACCATGTGGATTTGGCTGCCCTGTTTGCTGACTGGAGTAAATGTACAAGGCTGTCGGCATCGTCGGGCTTTGTTGCCAAATTGCTGGTGATACCAACAGTGATCCGGATTAGCGTTTGGTGGCGCCTGGCGGGAATCACGTGACCCTGCGTGGCTACTGTGTCGTCGAATGGGGGTAGTCGAACGTGATCTCGACCGCTGCGTCGTTAATGCCTGAGGTTGTATACTTAGGGTGGCAACTTGAACAGTTAGAGTTGCATTTGCGCCCTGACTATTCGAAGCGAGCTGAGAAACCGTATGTTTCCCCGGTCCGGTCGGCGACATCAGCCAAGGCTGACAAGATTGCTGATGGATTTGCGCTAAGAATGTTCTGCATAAACTCAGGCCAACGCTGTAGCCACATCTCCCTAAGTAGAGCCTCCGCTATGTGTGTCGTGCCAGCTAACCGCTGCATGTGGCGAAGGAGCTGCGATGGTTTACGGCCACCGAGCTCGGTCGCACTCAGAAGCTGAGAAATACGTTGGCGATCAGACAAGCCAACGCGCTTAATTACGGCCGCTTTAAGTTGCTCGTAGGGCTTCGTTGATTCCGGTAACTCCAGAACAGCGTCCACCACGTCAATGACGTGAGATAGCGGCGCCGCAACTACGTGAAGAAAACACGTTAGCTCTGAACTAATCTGTCGTGGCGCAAACGTGGCTTCTAACTGGGCAAACCACGATTTAGGATTATTCTCTCTAAAGGGTGCAAACGGTACGGCTAATGCACTGACCAAAGCGTCTGACAAAACGTGCGCTTGAGCCTCCATTAAAGCGGAATGGATAATAAATTGATTTTTAAAAAATGAATATGCAAAATTTATTGAAGAAACAGCAACTCACGATTTATCGACGACGTCATAAGTGGTTTCGACTTTATCCAGTCCTACACCGACCATCTTTTGGTGACGATCGCTTCTGAAGAAGAGCACCAGAATCATCTGCGATTGCTCTTCAAACGATATGCAGCGTATAACGTCACTATGAGTGCGGATAAATGCGTTTCAGTTCAACCAGCTGTCGGGTTCTTAGAGCATCATGCCGATCAGCACGGCATCCAGCCGCCGACCGACAGGGTACAAACGATTTGTGACTTTCCGCGCCATACATCGCTCGCCGCTGTCCGTCGTTTTAACAGCATGGTCAACTATTACCACCGTTTCATTCCGTTCTGCGCGCAACTCATGCAGCCTCTGACCGACTTACTCCGTTGCCGTTCCAACGGCAACGTCCAGTTGTCAGAAGTGGCCGTCGATTCGTTCGATCGCATCAAGGACGCGCTAGCCGACGCAGTGATGCTTCACCATTTCGACGCTAACGCCACCACGAGCACAGCAGTAGACGCTTCCGATATAGCTGTTGGTGCCGTACTCCAACAGTTCGTCGATGGCGCCTGGAGACCGCTTTCAATTTTCTCCAGAGGCCTGTTATCCGCTGAAACGAGGTACAGCACGTTAAGTTGTGAGTTTCTAGGAATCTACTCGGCCCTTCGTCACTTTCAATACGCTCTCGAAGGCCGCTAATTTGTGATTTTCACTGATTACAAACCATTGGTATACGCCTTCCGCAATCGCTCCGAACCCTATTCATCCCGCGAAGTGCGCCACCTTGATTTCATCTCGCAATTCTCTACAGACGTACGACACGTCTATGACAGTGACAACGTCGTGGCTGACGCTCTGTCACGCGTATCAGCACTTGTTGGCCACGACATTACCGACTTGTCAGCTATGGCTGACGCACAAAGTGCGGAAAACGATCTCCACGTTTCATGCCAGCATTCGTCATTGCGCCTCGCGGATTGTCCACTACCGACAGCAACGTGAACGATTTTATGCGATACCTCCGCTGGACACCCTAGCCCAATCGTACCTCCAGCTTTACGACGTCGCGTGTGTGACACGCTACACAACATTGCCCATCCTGGCATCCGGGTCACGGTCAAACATGTTTCCGATAGGTACTTCTGGCCCGGAATGCAGAAGGATCTTTGCACATGGGCGTGATCTTGTGTAGCTTGTTAACAAGCCAGGGTACACCGCCACGTATCGGCCCCGATTGGCCGATACCCTTCGATAACCTCTCGACTCGCGCATCTTCACATCGATATTGTAGATCCTTTGCCACCGAATGGCATGACCTCTATCTTGACGATGGTAGCCCGCTTTACGCGATGACCGGAGACCGTCCGTATACCCGACATCCGCTCGCAGACCGTAACACGCGCATTTGTTGAACGTTGGGTAGCATCTCATAGATGGCGGCTACGGTTACAACCGACCGCGGCCCCCAGTTCGAATGATGTTCTTTTGCGGAAACGTTGGATGCACTTGGATATCATCGCACACGGACTACGGCATACCATCCGGCTGCGAACGGCATGGTCGAACGCTTTCATAGACAATTAAAACAGCCCATTCCGCCGTCGATGCAATCCGTTTGACGGAAGCCCTGCCAATGGATTTACTCTGCATTCGCGTGGCCCCCAAGGTCGACCTTCACGTTTCCAGCGCCAAACTTCTTCACGGTCAACCGCTGGGTCTTCCTAGTGATTACTTCTCGTCCGCCACGGACGTACTCCGATACGATGCTTCCTACATCCAGCTACTTGCTTAGCATATGCGCCGCACCCGCGTCACGGACATTCGAGAACAAAACCGTAAGGTGTTTGTTCCCAAAGACCTCCACGACTGCACACACGTGTTGGTTCGCGTGGATGGTTCACCACGCCCTCTCAAGCGGCCTTACGAAGGTCCATTCAAGGCACTCCAACGGAAGGACTGCTTCTACATACTCGAGCGCCAGGGTGTTCGGGACGTCGTTAGCATTGGCTGCCTGAAGCCTGCCTACTCTGAAAGAACTAGGGAAGCCTCCAGTGCTCCTCTGTATCCCGCGGCCAGGCATGCAACAGCCTTTGAACAGCCTTGTCCAAGTGCCCCATCTTCGAACAAAATATCACCGACAACCCCAGCACCTATCGCAACACGTTCGGGTCGTAGGGTGCATTGGCCTAAGTGTCTGAGGGATGACTAGGATTCGTTAGATCCTGCTTTATTTCAGCGCTACAAAAACCAAAAAAATCGCAGAAGCATTTGAAAACCCAAAAAATCGCTAACGAATTTTTGAGAACCAATAAAAGCGTTCCGATGCATGCCCACGTATTTATGTTCGCCAGGTAAATTTGCCATTTGTATATGTGCCCAACCTCGCCCATACCGCTTTCTATTTCCATACACGCGCTCACGTCCTGGATCGATCGAAGGCCACGACATGCGAACTATCAATTCCCTGTTCGTTTCGACACCGTAGGAGAGGACACTCGAGTAGGAGCACTCTAGGAACTGTTGGCACTATTACTCCTCCACCCGCGACGTCTAAGAATTGCAGTACCAACCGCAAACTGGTGCAGCATGAACTAGACCAGGCCAAGGGCGGCTGGCCACAGTTGGTCCTCACCTAGATCGAAGGGTTAGGTTCGCAGTACCCTTCTGGAGGGTGGCTGTGTAGTGACCTGGACATACTCCCCGGTCTGTCTGCTGTACGATGTGTAAAATCCCTCCTAAAATCTCAGCTCACATTGTACATAGGACCTTAAGGATCTTTGCCCGCCGTCTGCCTGATGAATGAGATCGCGTTTGTTCGTTTGCATGCATGTCGGCGTATGCGCGCCAAGCGCGCCCTACACCTTTTCCGGCTTGCTCGCGCGCTCGACGGTCGGATCATCAGCCTCCCTAGCTATTTCGCGTACCGGTGTCGTCTAGCGTTGATCGAGACCACCTGTAATAATCGCATGATATATTTTCGGTCTCTGCAACTACCTGTATTTTCATTTCGCGTCTGATATTTCTGCGTACACCTGAGGAAACGTTAATTTGGTGCACTACGCACTAAACATCTTCTTGGGCCACGCCGATTGCGACACCCTGGAAGTCTGATGGGAAAACTCTGCGAATATATGGAGATTATCGAGTTACTGTAAATCGATGCCTTAAGCAACATACATGTACTACTGCTGAACCTGAGGACATTCTGAACAAGCTTTCAGAATCCAAAATTTTCTCCAACATAGACTTGAAGAATGCATATCTACAAATTCCTTTGGATAAGACATCAATGCCGATAACAACAATCAATACACCTAATGGACTTTCTCAGTACCTATTTTTGCCGTTTGGACTTTGTAATTCTCCTGCTATCTTTCAGCAGGTAATGAATAACTTTGGGAAGGGTATTTATGGCGTTGACGTTTATCAGGATGATATAATCGTACATGCTCCAGACAAGTTACTTCATGATTATTGTCTTTTGAAACTATTCCTACAGCTTTTTGACAAGAACGTTGCTGTTACTTCAAACAAACGCGCTTTTACTGTGAGCAGTTTCGAGTGTCTCGGTTACTTAGTTGACGGTAACGGAATCAAGCCTGACGCCAAACGTATAGACCCATTAGTTGATGCACCTCCACCCACAAACCTATCCGAATTGCACACTTTGTTAGGTGCTTTGCAGTATTATTCCCGTTTCATTCCAAACTTCTCTCACCTTGCTGAATGTTTATTCCGGCTGCCTTCTGAGAAGCAGTTCAAGTGGACTCCAACTCATGAACGGTGTGTAGGTTCATTGTTAAACTTTTTGTCACATGATGCTATACCTAGTCCATTTTCTTTTAAACCGATGCCTGTGTTGATAACTGATGCTTCTCCAGTTGGAATCCAAGCTGTGATTGAACAGGACAACAAACCAGTTGTGTGTACATCACGCCGACTTAGTCCAGCAGAAAGGGATTATGCTCAGACACACCGTGAAGCTCTGGCGGTATACTGGGCAGAAAAGCGGCTTCATAAGTAACTGTTTGGAATACCACTCAGAATTGTGTCGGACCACGAAGCACCGAAATTCATCTGTGGTCCTGACAAGTTATTGGCACGTTCCTCAGCAGCCATGATTCGACGATGGAGCATAGCACTCAGTGTTATGACTATACCACAGTGCGCAAATCAGCCAACCGAATCGAATATGTGGATTACTTGTCACTTGTTCCACATACATCTGAGTAAAATTCTAGTAATGATTTTCTTCTAATCCAGCCTCTGCCGGTTAGTCTAACTGAGTTGATTCACGATACTCAACGTTACTTTTCACCCATTCTCAATGCGATACGACGTGGTTGGATCACGCAAGTCAGACGGAGATTTCTTGAATTTTATGTGCGTCGGGGGGAATTAACACTCAGTCCAGATGGATTATTGTGCTAGAATGACAGAATTGTGATTCCTCCAAATCTTCGTAGAGCTGTTCTGGACGATCTACATTCAACACATTATGGAGTTGAAAATATGCAGTCTCTGGCCAGATTAACGTGCTGGTGACCGAAGATTGATGCAGATATTTGTCGTCCGGCTAACAATTGTTCATCTTACCATTGTAGCGTTCCGTACAGCACATTGTACGTTATAATTTTTATTGTTCGCTATTTTCGCCCTTATCTAACTCATCTGTACAGTCCATGTTTAAACCAAGTTGATCGATTGATTCGATAACCAATAATTCAAAATCTACCTCAGAGGTAGTGAGCCGTGCACTTTTGCTGCGTTGTGCGTCGCTCGAATACAGGTTTTGGGAGGGTTAAATACCGACGGAACCAATCATCTGTTTTTGGCAGAAACATCTTAGGAATAACATCACGGATCGTTTCCGTCGGATATTTCTTTTAATGTAGTGGAATTTCTGAACCAACGCACCTTCACGAACTATTGTGAGTCATTCCCTTTTGGTTCTGTTACATTTTGGTTCGGCGATCATCCTAGAGTATTTTGACAGTGTTATGTCCACTACACCTTCACAAATTCCACAATTTACCATCTAAATTGACTCCGTGGCCAATGTCGATTGAGGCCTGGCAACTGGTTCCTGCGGATTACTGCGGTCCTCTTTTGACAAGCATTATGCTCTGATCGATTCCTATCCGAAGTGGCCTGATTTGGCATTCACGACAGCGCCCACTGCGGAATTCACTATTACGCATTCAGAAGTATATTCAGCAGAGAAGTTATCCCTGTTGTGTTAGTGACTGACAATGGTACCCAGTTCACTGCCAATCTTCTCACTACTTGTCTCAACGGTATTGGATGCAAGCGTCTGTTTAGTCCTGCTCGACATCCCTGCTCTAATGGTCAGGCTGAAATCTTTGTTGAAACGCTCAAATGTGATATAACCTCTCTTCAATGTTTTGACAACTTCTTGCTACAATATCGCAGTGCCTGTCATTCGACTACACATGAAAGTCCTGCCAGACGTTTAAAGGAAGGTCTTTGAGGTCAAACTTGATGTGCATTCATTCCTATGAAGTTAACTTTTATCGTGGTAATGAATTAAGACCGTCATCTGGTTAAGTTCTGAAGAATGTTGGTAAATGCCTGTACCGAATTCTAGACGTTGATGATTCATCTGTACCTAATCGACACGTGGATCAAATACTTTTTCAGGATACAGGTCAGTTTTTTCCATATTCCGTCATGACTTCAGATAATGAGGATTCTGCTCTAGATTTGAATTCAAACCAAGAAATTACAAGCATCATTCGTAGGTATTCAAGATTGCAAATGAAACCCAAAAATGATTTCAAGAACGCGCGGCCCCATTCAACGTGTGGTGGATGTGATGGATGTCACTGAACATGTATTTTCACGTCAATTATTGGGGCTCAGTTTGTACAATTTTGATACGGCGCTTAATTCTAGTACAAGCGTTAAATTGTAGTTTATTCATTGTGTTCTGCTTACTTCGGATATACGGGATACTGGTCTCGCGTTACGTTCTATCTATTCACCAACTACCACAATACTGCAACTTTATTCCCATTTTAGGCCGTTGCCTGAACGTTCGAGATTACACGCGTTATGATAGGGAATTCCCGGAACCTCCAGCTTCGAAATACCGTTGTCAAATCTCCGCACCTAGGAACATGTGACGCTTCCACAGCGCAGCATACAGTAGCATATGTTATAACGTATGCATTAGGCGTATTCATCCGAATTTCACGGAAGTTTCATTTAGAAGAGTCTGATTTGAGAAAACTCTCAGCGTAACATGTAAAGTCAACTTTTATTAAACCGCAGTGGCGCACGAACGGCAGGGCGTTCGCTGTCACCCACCAAAAGCAACTTAGGTTGTCTAGTATTGGCTCCTCACTAGTGAGGACATGAGCTTTAACGCAGGGGGAACAGTATTCACAGCGCTCTGGGCAATCGGTATATGTACGGTTGGGCCAGTAGTTACAGCTGCGGATAGAAATGTTGCAGGCACTGCAGCGATGGGGCCTTCGTGCCGTCAACAGTTAAAGTTCCACCGATTGGAGTCGCATATTATTGGAACTTCTGAGTGATCTAGGGAAGGGGAGACAGCTGCGCCTAGAGGGGGTGGCCTCTTTACATTTTGTGTGATTTTACGGTGCAGATAAATTACACCAGACAACAATCCGTCAGAGACTAATATCTCAGTGAAGCACTAGTTTAGTTCCGGAATGACACTGAGCATTGGGTAAAACGGGGCGCTGACCTGGAGGGAGTTGCGGACACAAAAAGAGTAGCACGACATTTATCCGTTGTTCCTCCATTCCGAAAGAAAACCATATCTGATATACCAAGCTCGGGATCAAGATGATTTGGTGAAAGCCACGCCTCCGCAACCCCGACGACGGAGAAGTAGTTAGCAAGGCAATAACCGTTGAAGCGATTGGGGTTCGGCTAGCTTATCAATCGGACTTTGGACAATGGTATAAATATATATGATAGAATCTATTCTGAATTGATGCAGGTTGTAGGATTTAGTAATGTGCTGGAAATCTTGGGGGACGCTGGTCACACCAGAGTGATTAACGTCGACTCTGACTGAGGCTTTTACTATCGGCGGTTTCAGCGATTTGTACAGAGGTTCGGGGCTGGAATTTCAAGTCACACAGTTTCAGTCACTGTAAAGGGATTGAATTGGACCAACGCATCGATACGAAGTCAACCATTGGTTCGCAGAAGGCTACGGCCAATCAGTGTCGAAAATGCGAACAGACCGGTATGTCAGCGCGGGGACCAATCAGCATGGCACGGTGCTCCAGCATCGGATTACGTTATAACAAGCACCAGAGTGAAACAAGTTGTTCAAAGGCGTCACGCGTTGAAAAAAACGAGTTACAAGCGGAGTCGAGCCGACCAATGAAAAAGAGAAAGCGTCAATACCAATTGTAATTCTTCATTTTTACGATGCGTCTAGTTTATAAAATAACCAGTAGGAACTCAATAAGCTGATTTTTGCTTTGTGCCACGAAGACTGACTTTTGATTTCGTTCCGGAAGGTAGCAGTTTTCAACATTCGCTTCGTCTAATCCAATATTTGACGGGCTTCTGTTGACCCGAAGAGTGGTAAATCAGAACGGATTTTGACACCGCTCTTGCAGAATACAGGGGGCAACAATAACACAGTGAGTTGTTAATCTATCAGTGTTTTTAAGTGGAAATCTAATAACATTTTGAAACGATCCCAAAGGGATTGGTAAACATTCCTTAGTTAAAGACCGTTCCAGTGGCCGATAGCATTGTAAGCTAGAAGCTATGGCCTAAGTAAGCTCCTAGATCGATGTTTATACCACCTCCTGCTGTGAATTCTTCGTTCGAATACTTCGCTAAAGAAATAGTGTGTAAGAATTAATTCACGGTAAATTTTTCAAAACTTAAGTAAATGGAGGTCGGGAATGTTGGGTCGACATTCTTGGGAGGAATGTCTCAGCCCAGTGACCAGTTTGTTGGTTGCTGTAGAACCAAGCGAACTGAAGACAACCGGTTGAAAATGACGCGATGGGTGAAAAAGGGTGTAACATCCTCACTTGAGGTCAAAGTGAGAGCGGGTGAATAACGACGAAATGTTAACACAGCGGAAGGATGGGCGACCGCGCAGCGTGAGTTGCGCGTTCAAATGTGCGAGATACTTATCGGAATTTCGACTGCCTCAAATAACCGTTCAAGCAAAAGCAAAAGCAAGTACAAAATATAGCGGTGTTCAGTTAGCCGGAAGCTTTGCACTAGCATTAAGATCCAATTCACGCTTGCCCCACGGCTCTCATCCGAAGTTGGTGGAAGACAGGAAAAACAGGGGAGTACGGTTTCGAATGTTAGTGGTAACTGGTGGTTAAAGGAGCTAAAACCAGGCAGGTTGTAACCGACCTACTATGATCGCAGTCTTGGTCGCGCCCACTGTGGGCGATGGTCACAAAGTTTCAAGGTTTTCAGTGTACCACCACCATGCGCAGTCCCAGAACAACTTGCGAATAATGAACGTCCTACTGGTAGTATCTAAAGTATGTACTACCCATTAATGGCAAATATTAACCTCACCGTGTTTCTGCTTCGGTTTATTTCAAACGAATAAGTCTGTCCCGCAAAACACGGCTTATTGACAGTGTACACTGTAGATAAGAAAGTTCAACATCAAGAAGGCACGACAGACGTCTACATATGTGAATTGCACTGGCCTTCACAACTCTCGGCCACGTCTCTTCTAAAAGTATGGAACCGCCGAGGCAAGCAAAGTCGCAGCCACGGGGGAATCTGTAGGAACGCTGGGCCATGTACTGATCGAAGGGGGCCTGGTTGTTAGCCAATCACTTCTCACATGATGCACCTTTATCGCAATATTATACAATGTAATCTAGAGAAGACGCGTCAAAAGTGAACACGTAGTGTAATGTGGAAAGTGCCATGAGAGAATGAGCCAAACTGAGGGCAGCTAATTTGAGTTATAATGATTTTATCAACCCGCCTAGTTTATATTTTGACCCAATTACCGCGTATTCGAAAGAAAAGAATTTGCGCCCCTAAACATATTTATCGCGAATCACAATCTTTATTTTATTCCCCCATAGTCTGCACCCACTAGCCAGGGTTTCATGTCACCGCCAGAACAAAGTTGCACAGGCGGAGGCTAAAATGTGAGCAAACGGTACGTCACTAGAAATGAGCATTCCGTTAGTTCCTGAATGTTTTCATAATGGAAATTGACTATGCTTTGTGCCACATCAGATGGATAAGCAAACGTTCTTTGGTGGAAGCCTTTCAGTTGTAAATAAAACTCCATAAGTTTAACGCAGTGTTAAACAGTACTAGAGCACGATAGAAAGTAAAGTGCCACTAAGACTACAGAACATTTTTTTGGGGTCTTTCAACTGATTTCTTATTGGCTGCTCACGTTGGTTGTACAGGCTGAAGACTAAATAAAATGACTTGATCATTCGCACAATCATAACGGTAGAGCTGATACTATTCTCAGTCTACAATATGGGTCAACGCAAGCGGACTGCGTGGAAAAACGTGCAAACAATTTTCAGGGGGACTTGCAGAATGTGCCGATTTATGAATCTACTACAAGAAACCTAGCGCTTACCGCCGCGCAACGAGCCAAAAGTTTTATCACGGTGTGTGACTACGCGTGGTAGTGGGCGGGTGCAGGGATCGGTGAGGAGTTACCACGCGAATAGAAGCGTAACTGCAACTTGAAAGACCAGAATTCACACTTTCTGGCAGCGTCTGAAATCTTGGTGGGATTGGTTGGTGTCGTCTCATGTGTTGGGCTGATTGCTCACCGTATTACGCGGAATTGGTGGGTCCTGTTGTGCGCCGAGCAACCGGGTCGGCCTTCGGCGTGTTTCGGACGACTAACAAGACTTATAGCAGTACCTCGTACTACGAAATGGTTTTGCCAGTGGATAGATTACTTTCCAATTGCCAATAAGAACGCTCGACTGATCCGTTTCAGCCTGGTAGCGAGGTGTTGTCCGAATATGGCTACAGCCTGGCGTGTTCAGAAGTGACGCGATGGCCAAGCCAAACTCTGACCCGCAGTGCGCGGTCAGTGATGCGTGACAACCAAACTGGCAATCTAATCTTCTAAAAATGCTTACGAAATGGACTCGGACGAGCATTGTGGAATTCACATAGATTCAAGCCAACGTGTTAGTCTAATAATAATAATAATAATGTATATTACTAAACGCATGTGTTAGCAGCACGCCGGACTATGCGCAATCACCGCAGTTAATTAGAAACGATACGAAACGAATAACTAAACAGTAGCACAAACGTGAAACCTGCTACCAAAACGGATGTGGTCAGAAATAAAGTGATTGTAGTTCACAAAACTTTGGCGCGCGCAACAGAAAAATAGACAGTTCACTCGCTTCACAGATTTAGCCAGAAATGGGATGTTGCACCAATCTATCTTTCACACGGTTGAGTAGGGGTCGATTTTTCAAATAGTTCAAGGTCACTCTAGGGAGACCGTCGATTCGCATTTTTGGAATGTCTGGTTATTACGCGATATAATTGGCGTCCGGGAAATGGTAAAATAAAACGGCTTTGGCGAGGAGGAACGGAAACGCCCAAAATCCAGCAAACTGTTAAATAGACTCCGGCGCGGGATTTCGTCGACTGCCGGAAAGTGTCGAAAAGTTGAAAGTTTCGCGAATTTTTCAGCTCTGACAGAGTTCCGTGCGTTCATTCGTCGCAGAAAAATTCCCCTCACAATATATGGGATCAGGAAAAAAAACGCAATTTCACACGTAACTGAGAAAGTGACGGGTTATTACATTTACTATGGTGAACAATATGTATGCAAGATAGTTGACGAAAAATTCATGCGGTACATAATCATTTTTGTTATGGTTACTGAAACATATAACTCTGTCAGGTGTTTGTTGAGCCAATTCGCTGTGCACCCGGAAAATACTCAGGCAAACGGAATATTGGGTCGACGATTTAGGTCCCAAAAATGTGCATGTTCTAAGTGGAACTCATGTAATCATTTTGCTGGATTAATTAATAAGTGCTAATTCCACATTTCCTAGCAATCTGGGCAATGCTTACACATGAACAAGCGCGATCGATAAGACAGTGTTATGTTGTGAACGGTTTAGTCAGCATGCAGTAGGCCTAACGCCAAATGGTCGCGTGACGAAATGATACGACAAGCTGTTTCAAGCAGGCTGTTTTCAAGCGGAGTTAGACAGTTGGGATTGTTGTCTAAGTTGTACGCAGCTCACGGCTAGTTGTTTCCCGGACCACACTCAAAAAGGTCACCAGGGGATACGCAGAGTTCAAAGACAGACATTGTGTTTGATTACCTAAGATAGCTGTCCGGACCATTTTCAAAACGCCGAATGTTGTTACTGACCCTGACTTCCCTCGGGGGTTTATTCCAAATGTAGGACTACTTTACAGTGAAGAAGTTTGTGCGTATATTTTTCCGAGATAGCGAAGATGGAAAGAGGGAGCCCTTAGTTCTTGGATTATATGTAGGGCTGTGTTGTAAATGGACGGTAAATGCCGCGGTAAATGCGTCGGAACGTATAAGTTTGCGAGGAAGTGTCAGATTCAACTGTAGTCTGCGTGACCGAAGAGGATCGATACCAAGTTTTTGACAGCGTTATCTGTAGGTGGGCGAAGAAGAATATTCTGATAAGCTTTTAGCAAAGGATTTTTGAAGGTTTTCTAATACAAGCCTATCAGACTCGTGTAGAGGGCAGTGAATGAATGTGCAATACTCGAATTGAGGCCGAGCACACAGCCTGTAGAGCGTCAACCCGCAGCCGGTAGACTGAACGTCTTTTTGATACAGCCCATTGTTCTTTTAGTTTTTGCTACCTGAAAGCATACTTGTTCTGGGAAATTGAAGGAGTTTGAGTGCCGTATACCCACGTCTTTGACCGAAGCAACTCTGTCTAGTGAAACGGAATCATGGGGGTAATATACAACCATAGGTGAGGATGTTCGATCTGCTTGCTGAGAACGTCAATAGCCATGTTTCACACCGCAAATGCAACGACGCCAGGCACTATCATATATTTTTTTGACAGAAATCTATGTTGGTGTACTGGCGGAATGTGTAAACGGATTTCATCTTGTCACCAAGCGGAAAGGGTTTGCCATGTCTAATGACATCGAGTAGGTCATATATGTAGAGTAAGAATTGAAACGGACCCAGAAAGCTTCTTTGAATCACCTCAGTAGTCACTGGTTTTGGTGCTAATCCTCCCTCACCTATTTTAACTGTTAGAGTGGTCCCTCCAAAGTGTGGTGAAAGTCAGCAATATAATAGATCTTGTATGCCAAAAGATGCTATTTTAACCAAGAGGCGCTTATGAACCACACGATCTGATGCTTTTTGCATGTCTAGGAGTAGGATAGTTACCGCATCTCCTGCGACAGCAGATATCGACATATGGTTTAAGAATACCAGCTGACATGTCATACAAGAGCGCTTACTAAGGAAACCTTGTTTTGAAAAGGTTATAAGGTATTGTGACCTTAAGAACTCGAATACGTGCACCTTTATTAGCCATTCAAACATTCTCGAGCAGACTGACGTATGGTTGGTGGGACGAGAGTTACTAGCTTCCTGCCTTGGATCACTCTTGCGGCGAGGCATGTTGATTGACTTTTTCCTTTGAGGATGGAAAGTGCTGGATGAAAGTGATAGGCTGAGCGAATTGAATAAGATTATGGGTATATCCTCATCCCCTTGCTTGACGACTATTGGTGGAATACCATCTGGTCCAGGATGTATTGAGGGTTCAACGGTAGCTGACTGTGAACGAATACTTCGAACATCAATTGGAACCTCACTCAAAACTTTATGATCTCGACGGAATATTAGCAGGTAATGTGGTGCTTTCCACGCTAAACGAAGCGGCGGAATGTGAATTGAAGATTTCACACGTTGCAACATCCTTGAGAATGGAAGCTTTTATAGCGGGGTCCCCCGTGGAATTCCTCCGTCTCATTAGTTGCACCACTTTCGTGCATCTCTGCTCATTACGGAGCGCGAGTTTCTCTTGGTCTATATGCCGGAGTTGCGTCTGACGTTCTGTCTTCAAACATTTCGCTCATTCGCATCAATGGAAAGAAATCTAGTGTCCTCCTGTACATCAGCTTGAGCATTTCATGTCTTTCAGTCTCTTCGCAGTAAGGATTTTACCTTATACATACGAGGCAACACGTTTTGATTTAATGGGGGCCAAAACGTCGATACAAGACGTTGGATGTCTGATAAATTTCCCGACTTCTATTTTTGGGTCTGGTGTGAGAAGGAAGGTATTCCAATTTAGGGATCTTAGTAGGGAGAAGAAGGCATTCGAAGCAATGAATTTGGTGGTAGGGTAGAATAAAACTGTCGGTTCGGCAGCCACAATGAAGTCAAACAGACATTTGATGGCATTATGGTCTCTTCCTGGAAATTGTTGTAGGACAGATATCTCTAAAGACGAAGTACCTGGGGTGAAATATGAGGTCCATTATATGATTCTGACTGGTGGGGGTTAGGACATGCTGACCCCAACCATTCAGTTGCCTGCATGAAAGGAATTCGGTCTGTCGCTCTGGAGCAAAGAATGAGGTCCATGAGATATTAGGTATGTCAAAGTCACCACCCATTATTTTGTGTTCGCAAGGCTTGTTGGACACATGATTCATTATTTCCACAGTCATTTAAATCATTGCTGGCAGCATTAGGCGGTCTGTAGATGCATCTTATGAGTAGCTCGCGAGGACCGATGAAGACCACTAACCACAACGTGTATCCGATTTTATGAAGACTGGGCTCATCAAGCGTTAATGCAGAAAATTTCCATTTTCGTTAAATAATGCATCCATCGCTTCGTCCTGTGAGACGATCCCTACGAAACATGTGGCATCCTACGATGTTCATTTGACTGTCTGGGATGTCAGGAGAGCACCACGTCTCAGTCACAAAAATGAGATGGGGATTAGATAAAAAAACAAAGGATTCAAAACTATGCACCTTACTAACCAATGATATTGCGTACGTTAGTAACTAACAAATGGAACTCTTTTTGTTAGGCACACCAATTAGACTGTTAGGAAACTTTGTGGCAGATGGGCAAATTGGCTGAAGATACCATACGGAAAGGCCTGATTTGATAAGTTTACCAAACTTCAGCTCATGTTTGAGCGGGTGTCGCAGAGGTTTGGCTCCAAGACAGAAAGTGTTGGAAGAGTGTCATTAGAACAGGATGACTGAGTGGGACATGGGGGACAGGTGGTGATTGATGAACTATCGAGTGGTGCACCAAAAAAGGACTTGTCTGGCTGGTATTGAAGTTGGTAACATAGTCAGGTGACGACGTACATTCCGGGCTATACATATTAAGGAGTTAGTTCCTTGTAGCACCCATATTTTGGGTGTGAGGATGAGTTACTATAGAGCTATTTGATAATGGATGGTAACTGTGACCCCTAGTATATTAGCAGGTTGACTTGAAAACAGCAGGGGGCAAACTGTGCCCTTTTGCCTGCGAACCGTTTTTTCTCAGAATGTGGTTCTTAGAACCATATGCGTGGCGCTTGTGAAGCACTTTCTCTAGCAAGCACCGTACAGGTCTTACTGTTGACGTAGGGCCTTGTTCGGGATTTTTGGATTTGCCGTTGCTATTTGCATTCACGCCAGATAACAGACAGAGATGCCCCTGATAAGAAGTAGATGGCCCTGCTCGTGCAGCCGCGTCATTATCAGAGGATTTAAGCTGATTCTCCCATTGATCTGGGTAACTGTGGATGCATTTGGTCTAGGAATTTTTCCAGTCAACGCCTCGGTTGAAGAAGGAGTACGCCAAGAACTACGGGATGTGTTTTTAGCAATAACCGTGCGCCTTCCCGCAGAAACCTGAACGCACCCGGCGCCATCAGAACTAGACGTGGATTTTTTCAGTGTCCTCCTGGATCGGCGACGAAACGGCGCTTCCAGTTGCAGCTTGCGGATCCAGAGAACCCGTGGAGCGGTCGAGATCTACAGTCAACTCAATGAGGTTATTGACTGTTATATAAGTTCTTTTTTCGGAAACTATTGGCTCGTAATATTCCCCTTTGAAGTGGCGTCACGTCACCAAACACTTTGATGAACTTGAAATTTGGGTACGCCTGAGTTGTTCTAATCTCCCGACGAATCCTTCCGCTACAAGGTCAGTTGTGAACTGTAGCAACCGTGGACAGTGCTTTTGCTGTGCTTTCTTGCGAACTCTTGGGCAGTAGCACTCTTGTTCCTCCATCTTACTGGATTTGAGTAAAATCCTTTTCGCGTACAACAGAGGTGTTCTATCAGGCATGTTAAGCACCACCACTTTACCTGCACAGCGTAATCGCTTGTGCAATTCCGTAGCTAATGTGTCAATGAACGTCCCAGCGGCTACAAGATTTTTATGACCGCGTGTAGCCTGATGGTAGATGCTACTTGAGGCATTTATAATGCGCAATATCGGATCTAGCTTGCGCAAAATTTCGCTGAGCTTCTTGCTCTCACCGTGAAGTTTTGCTATTTCAGCTTCTAATTCAGTTATTTTTCTAGCATGATCTGCGAATACATTGATGATGGAAACTGAACATATTTTGGCGTTGTTCCTTTCGTGTGGTGTGCTGAGATTTGCTGTTGAGATTGCTGTTTTTAGCGGAGGCTTTGGTTTCCCGTGCAATAGCAAGGGTGGATCAAGCGTTGGTCGAACAATATGAAGATTTTACACCTTTCTGCACTGTTATCCTCCCTTTCTTGCGCGAGGATAAACACTTGACGACTGGCGATTTATGGTGGTTGGCTGATTTGGCTGGCATTACCATAAGATATTTCACTTTTATTATTAGATTATGTTCAAAAGGTCTCAGAGAAATAACTATGCTAAAGTGCATCCAGTATTAGGCAAGATTGAGGGATTGGATGGTGAAAACGTGGTATGAACTAGCGAGCAATAATGGCTGGTGTAATGCGCGACGGAGTAGAAGCACTGAAGAACAGCGTCGCTCTGAAGGACGGGGGCATGACTGCAATCTGGAATGGTAGCAAAAACCGAAAAGCATGAGCTAGAGGCCCAGTAAATCATGCACACAACTTACACAGTCTAAAACTCAAATAACGTTAACCACACGACGGTTGAATGCGTCACACTAAACTTCTTCGAACCACACGCCGGTGTGATTTTGTGTTTTTGCATGCTAAAATCAGGTAAGACGTTTTCGTTCTTTCCGCCTTCTCCTGGTGGAGGTGCTGCTTTTGCACCTCCACCCCAAAGCCGCGTCGATGGAGATATTGTGGGCAGCTGCGGAGATTTCTGCTACTTGAGTAGCAACTTATCGATAGATTTGTCCGTGGACCGCAGGCTGAGAGCGCGTGTGGCGAAGGCTAGTGTTGCTTTCGGACGTCTTAAAAGGCGTGTCTAGAAGAATCACAGCCTGAAGTTGGCCACGAATCTGTGTGTCTACCGCTCAAAGGTGCTGTCTATCCTACTATACGGCAGTGAGACGTGGACACTGTACCGGCGGAACGTGAGCTATTTGAGCCGCTTCCATGTGCAGTGTCTGAGGCGCATCTTGAGTATTCGATGGTGGAAAATGATTCCAAACACTGAGGTACTGCGGCGAGAGTGCATGGACGGGATGGAAGCCATGTTGATGGTGAACCAACTCCGTTGGCTCGGTCACGTCCGTCGGATGGACGATGACCGCATCCCGAAGCAGCTCTTGTACGGACAGGTGAGAAAAGGTAGGCGAACTCCTGGCGGTCAAATACGGAGATACCAGGATTTTGCGCAGGTAAGTTTTTCACGTTGTAACATTGGTTTTAGATGTTGGGAAGGGTTGACATTGAATCGGACGGCCTGGAGAAATGCAGTCCGGACGGGCGTCCGAGCGTTCAACGAACAACTGTTGCGCGGTCGCGAGCGGAAGCATGCGGTACGCAAGGGAAACATCGGTGCCATAGGCCGCAGTGATGCGATTATATGGCGCTGCGATGAGTGCGGCCGCGAATGCGCTGGCCGTTTGGGGTTGGTAGGCAACCAACGTACTCATAGTACACCATCGGCGAAGAGGCGGCGAGTACTTTATGCTACGGTCGGGTAGGTTATATCAGTATATTCATTCAGCTGCTGTTAATGACTGCATCGGCGAACAGCCTGGTGATTGACAACTAATCCGCTCCTCTTTTCAGAAACTTGAGTGTCTGTGGTCTTCTATCCATTCCCTTCTTCGGCTTCGTTGGTGTATTGTATGATGAATGGTCTGCCTGGCTTTTCATAGTTCAACGTGAATTTTTCTTTTCATCCCTATCGTCTCTGGGATGCACTAACCTGTACTTCTATACCGCAATGCTTCTTGTATTACACTTCAACAATCTTTCTTCTTAGTTTAGGTCTCCTCATTCCAGCCTCTCTCTGTTTAGTTTCCGAAAGATACGGGTCTCCTTTCCTTATTAGTCAATCAAGTGGATAACCAGTATTGGCCGGCTGGACAAAAAGGCCCCACTGGCACACTTCCCGGTCTTATTTCCTCGGGTTTACACTGGATATGTGATGTGTTGATGGAACTTCAATTGGTGCAGCGCAGGCCAATTGCAGGCGTCCCTTGGCTTCGGTCACTGTGACAGACTAATCCGAATCGGATTCCGCCAACCGTGTATGTTAAAATATGCGTACAATCGTTAAGAAGTAGCATGGACTCCATCAAGTCAGACTGTACGTTACTTATACGCTCAGTAAGACAAGTGGATGACAATGAATTTCATTTAGTTGCCAGTACATGCACCACTTTGCTCATACGAGGATGTCGCGATCGACACCATACCAGACAAAACGCTCAATGACTACCTTGATCGTTAAGAGTTAACCTGGGTGGGGCGTGCAAAGTGCCAAAAGTCCGGCGGTGAAAAGCCAGCGAAATATTCGGGTGATAGATGTTCCGCGCAACATCGTGATTAATCATCACTCCGGATGTATTTATAGGGACACCTTCCAGCCCAAGTGAACTGAGAAGATATAGTTGCACTACCTCTGAACCGTCGTCCCGTGCCTTCGCGGTTGCTGTCACATAGAACGAGCTGTCTGTCTTGCTGGTTGTGGCATTGGTGCACGGGAGAGCATCGGCGGTTCTGTTCGCGCCATCTGAAATATAATTGTGTCACGCCTAACTGGGGAAGTACCTGTCGGTTGTAGGGAATAGGACATATGCTGGCGACCTATGGTCCATGAAAACGATAAAACATCTACCTTCAAATACATGTCAAAATGGCAAGTACTGGGATATGCCGCTAGGAGCCCCTTTATAAATGTACTACGCCGAGACTCGGTTGGTTGTAAACGCTTAAAGCGAAGAGATAATGGGCGCCAGACATTATCGAGTTGCTTCCGCGAGCATGTCTGGTGCATCCACAGTTAACGCTGAAAAAGCGAACAGATGGTGGCATGACTACGATGTCATGTTGGTGATAGCTGTATTTGGCTTAATGAGAGCTTTCTATGTGACGACTTTGGGTAAAAATTAGTATACCTTAACTGTGAGCAGTTCGGTGGGTGGTTGCACCGGATGGATGCAATGCTGAACAAAGCGGCCATAGAAATCTATGAAACCATCGTAACGGCAAGATTATCTGAACCCTAGAGGCTCCAATTAGTTCATTGTAACCTGCGCTCCGTCGGCGACAGTTTCATCCTGCTAGTGGATACATTGAAACCTGAGAAATTCGCACGGGACAATCAGTACGCGCACTTTTCTAAATTCACCTCAAGGCTCGGCAAGCCGGAGAACAGTGAAAGTAGGCGTGCACAATATTCTTCCTGTGTTGACCTGCAGGCCTAGATGCCATCCAATTACGGGTAAACGCCGTCCAGCCGAAGACACACGTCGTGGTTAAAAAACTCGAGAGTCCAAGCAGCGTTGCTGAGACCAAACGTCGCGCATAAAAATTCGAAAAGTCCGAACGGTGTTATGACTGCTCTATTCGAGATGTCTTCGGGGGCTACAGAAAACTTATCGTAGGCGTTCACTAGATCAACTTTAGTAAAATATTTGCTCCTCTGCTAACTTTCTTGTCAACCTTTGAAAGTGAGTGTTGGTGTTTACGTTGCTCAATGCCTGATAGTCGCCATATGGCCGTCAATTGTTATCGGTCGTATTAAGCACCACGCGCAACGGAGTAGACAAGAGCCCTTGAAAGAACGGATAACACCTATCTAGAACAGATTCTCAAATTCGAATCGGACTAATTTTGACTTACTGGGAGCCAAGCGACGTGGACGGCTTCGATGCGCAATGTCGGTTGTCATGATCCGCAGTACACTAGCGGATTGGACCAGTACAGAGAATTCGGATAACAGCCTCCCGCAAGGCTCACAAACTGGATCGATCAAAATCGTGTGTGACGGTTTGCTCCAACCATCGAGTTTTGTCGGACCACTCATTGGGCGCGGTCGAAGTGTGTGTGGAATGATGGAGGAAGTCGATACTAATAATGGGGAAAGCAGTAGCAGCTACGAAGAAAGTCCAGCGAATGTCACGTCGAAGACTAAAGTTTGCGCCTAGCCTCCGGCGGGCGAAGTTTCTAGTCAGCGTACCGCGTGTAGCGCAGGGTATAGTAACAGATCCCAATAGTGAGATCGTCGCCGAATGCTGGATGACACTGAACGTCACCCCTGTATCGTTTACCAAGTTCATTCTAGAGGGCAAGCCGTCCAGAAAGAAAGTGTCGGTGTTGCTATAGCACGCCGGCCTTTCGGATTAGACGATTGTCACCGCAATGGTTATACGGTGATCAGTGTCGTCCAGCGTCTACACCGTACGTCTCATGGAGCCAACATAGAGAGCAAGTCTGTGGTATGGACGGTGATCGAGCATGCGTCGGAGGAACTTTGGACGGTGATTCGGCACACTCATTGCTGACAAAAGAATCCGCCAGTTCATGTCCCGATTGAGCTATCTTGGCGTTTGGTTCTAAGGGGTTGTGTTTGCGGTTTCCAAGTGCCTTGCGCAGACCGACTATCTGGGCGTCTTTTGCGGCCGGCAAACTATCCTCAGGGTGGCTTGAGTTACGTACACATTAAACAAGTGACAAGGTCGATGCATCCCAAAAACGTTGATTTGTTGCATCGGCCAGAGCCGCTGGGTCGCTCAGTGGACGTGAAGGTAACACAAACAATGGTCCCCGTGTGTACTCAGAAAGTCGTCGCAACCACATGTATGTCTCAAAGAAGGTCTGATGGCTTCTTGCTGCCTGAGTGTAAACAGCATAAAGGTTGCTCATGACGCATTTCCTCGGGCGGCTGTGCTTCTTCTGGAATTGTTTACTTAGCCTACTCAACGATCGGCTGCTGAGCGCAGAAGGATATTGCTAACCTGGTTCAGCATATCAAGGGGGACGCTTGGTATAATTTGACAGAACGTGTCCGAATCTTCTGTTATAAGCCGGTTACTAGACCCTGTTTCCACCAAGACAAAACGCAATTTTGAATCAGGCTCCCCAAAAGCAGGAACTGTTAAAGTGGTCAGTGTCCAAGGCGATTGAGTGAACTTGAGCGGGATATATAGCTTTTGAATGTACACTCACACGTGAGAGCGGGCAAATAACAGAACAGAACGATAACGCATCCTAACGGTGGGAGGCCGCTCAGCGAGAGTCGTACGTTCGATTATGCGGGGTACTTGTCGGAGTTTCGACTTATTCAAACAACAGTTCAAGCACATCAGTGAAGATAGTTTTTGTGGTTCCGGAAGCTCTCTGGCATGAAACCGGAGGATGGCAAGCCCCATAAACGAATCTTACGGCACCACGTTCACCACCGCATGTCGGGGGAAAATGCTCGTTTCAACACGAACACACTGCTCCCTGACCCGCCGAAACACCGTTGGTTAATCCTAAAGGGATGCGGCAAAACCAACACAGATTCCACGTGCGTCAAAAGAATTGCACGTTTTCCCCTCTTTTTAGACGGGCACTTGATGTTATGCGCTCCACAAGTCGAGCTTACTGTACACAGTATAGTTTGACGTTCTTCGTTCACGTAGTTGAGTCTTAGTAACGGGTGGGCATCGGTTGATGATTTAACTGTAGTCAACTGCCGCTCTCGCCTAATGGTTATCGTTCGCGGTAGACAATACCTAAGCGCCACCGACATACCGATGGCTCGTTTGCCCTGCTTTTCAGCAGTCTCCAAATCTCAACTCAGGAAAAAAAAATTCCTCCGACGGCTGTCGTCGAGATTTTGCAGCGGGGGGTTCATAATTGGGCGCAAGATTTACGAGCTATAAAGGCGCTTCGACCTGAGCGACTAACCAGTCATATGGTAAACATGAGGAACTGTGGAGGGGTATTACGACTTTCTAGTGCACACTGAGAAAGTTCTGCCCCAACAGACTTCGGGGAGAACAGAGAGTTTAACATTAGGTTGGCGATGACTATCAAACTGAGCGATGGCAAAGAAATGGCCCTGAGCGTAGTGTTCTAGTTTGAGTTATTGAATAACTTAAGTAAATGTAAGCGTATCTGACCAGGCTATCTGGAGAAGCTGAATGAACGAGTGCAACAGAATAGCCACGTGATTCCAACAGGGAAATCAAAGGATTTGACTCATGGAAGGTGTTCGCAGGTGATCAAGATGACCACAACAGTATTCCAAATTACCACTTTCAAGGAAGCAGGGATATCAAGGAATTACCGTGGACCATTGAAGCATGACTGGAACCGCGAAGATGGTTGTGGTATGACGGGGCTAACAAAATTGAGTCAGAGGTCCGTGTAGCGCCGTCGAGAGGCTACGTAACTCAGAGAAGAACAGACCGGAGTGCACAAGTTTTGCATCAGACTGCATGGCCACTTTCACCAATTCGAACAACATGCGAAAGCAGCGCACAAGCGTCGTTGTGCAAAAGTGAAGCATCGTTGATAAACGCAACTAAAAACTTTACATGCGCATGATTTGGCAGGTGGATAAAGGCCACAGTGGTTTCAATACAGAATCTTTCCACTTGATATTTCTGTCTTCTCACTACAGTAGTAAATATGTAGCTGTCGGAGCTTCCATTATCCACAGGTACTTGCACCGGGATAGTTTACTGTAAGATCCTGCATCAGAGACACCCCATCAGGGTCAGGCGGACTGCCCCATTGTTACACCTTCCGCTATTTATCAGGTTCTTAATCTGTATTGTACCAAACAGCCTACGGTTTATGAGCGTGTCTTGATACAGTCAGCCAATGACAGACTATGTTTTCCTCCACGTTGTTGTACACCCATGAGTTCGGCCCCTTGTCTCATGAATGAGAGCTACTCACTACAACAGGCACGAGGTCTTCTCATTACTGGCGTGGGAGGTTCCACTCCAAGTACGTCCCCTAGGGCTATTCGGGGTCACTGATTCAGCGTGATGAAAATCCACGATAACAGGACTAACGCCCATCACAGAGGCCGCCACAGCTATCCGGGAGAATGGACGGGTTGTTAGCGGCATTGCCTGTTTACAGCCTGCGTTGGAGCGCAAAACCCTCTGAAAATGACCATTCTACCAAAAACGTATGCAGTTCAAAATTTTGCCGGGCAAGGAGTTCTAGGAGCCGTCGTTACTGCAGAAATAGCACTTCCCAGCGAGCAAAACGGCAAAAGTTACCTAGGTAATTTCTAGAAATTATCCGGGGAGTTGACTCGGCAGTTTCAGAGGTAATGACCCGAAATCGCCCTAAAATTACTCATCGGGGAGTTTACCCCAGAAATTACCCAATTCATATCTTCCATTCTCTTGCGACACTTTTTCCACAAAAAGCCACCAAAACGCATAGCTTATGTACAAATTCCCTTACAGTAATATCGCAGAAAAATGTAAGCCATCGCAAACAGCCCTCAAGAAACGAGGCCTCACGGGTCTCCTACATTCCGTAACCCTGTCGCATTTCTGTAGACTTTCTAAAACTAGGGATTTTACCGGAAACAATCTAGGTTTTGGCGCTCAACAATCCCAAGGCTTCTCGAACTCTTCAACGGCCTTTTTTGATAAACCCGCGACAGATGGACGAAGTATACTCTCGTTCTGGATTATCATCCAATGAGCGTGTCCAAATATTTCGCTCCAAAACTTTTTCGCTAGAACCAGTCATATCCAATTCACCAGCAACAGAAATTGTTGGATATGACCCACGAAAAAGCTAAAGAGGGGAAGACAGTGAGAAACTAGATATAAGGAGTTGCAAGGATTTCTAGGAAACGTGTGCCTCTAAATAATCAGTGGAAACAAATGTAGTATACAACATATTTGAGGCATCATTTATAGGCGCTACAATAATGATGTGGCCACTTGCTACTTAATATCGCATAACGTGAATGTGCCCTCATGACTAGTAGGAAATTTGAATATGAGCGGCAATAAGGCGAACACTATGGGTGTGACTGAAAATGCATATTACCGTGAATGATCAAGATGGAGCAGAAGTGAGATACAAAAACCTGGAGTATGTGTATTTCAATGAGTGCATGCACCCATGTGTACCGTGAGAAGTTAGTAAGCAACATAGGAGTTTTGAAATTGAATTCCTTCGTGCCACTCAAGTTGAATAGTCAGAGGGCAGAAAATACGACATAAATTCTTTTCACGCAATCTCGTCAGTCGTAAAAGTGTGACTGGAATGAAAACAAAACCGAAAAGACTAAAATGAAACCAGCGAACGTGCAAATGCGGCTGGAACGTGACTGGCACTCACGGCTAAACCCCCGGTGAACAAAGGCTGACGATCGGTTGCTTTTGTGCGCACAGAGTCGACGGTTTACGGCTGACCAACGATGCTTCGGCATACTTGAGGAGCTGTGAGTCGTGAGTGTTCATCAAGACCTTAGACGTGGATACGATATTGACACTGTGACCTGTGGTCGATGATTGCCCTGCAGTGAATGAATCGGCGTTTCCTCCCCGCTGAGTGTCATTCACCGGCGGGTAAAGCAGTTTCATTTGGTAACTGGATAAACTCCCTCCTACAGAAAATGCAACCGTGAAAGTACTTCAAAAGGCTGCCTATATCAGATTAACCGTCAAAGGTGACGTTCTGATGGACGTCATCAAAAAGATCATCAGTGCCGCGTTGGAACGTGGATATATTGCACCAAACTTGTCATGTTCTCACAAACGACTTGATTGCCTTTACCTCCTTTCAAAATGTAAATCCCTACATCTTGTGCTAGAGATTGTATCAGTCAGTTATCCTGCAGCTGCGGAAACACCTATTGATAAAATAGAAAGGATGTTTAGGACCACGACAAACGACCACACCCCAGTGTTCGAAAGTTGTAGACTCATCCATCAGTAGGTGACACTCAATGGGGACGAAAGGCCGCTTCATTCAACGCAAGGCAATCATCGACCACAGGTCACAGTGTCAATATCGTATCCACGTCTAAGGTCTTGATGAACACTCACGACTCACAGCTCCTCAAGTATGCCGAAGCATCGTTGGTCAGCCGTAAACCGTCGACTCTGTGCGCACAAAAGCAACCGATCGTCAGCCTTTGTTCACCGGGGGTTTAGCCGTGAGTGCCAGTCACGTTCCAGCCGCATTTGCACGTTCGCTGGTTTCATTTTAGTCTTTTCGGTTTTGTTTTCATTCCAGTCACACTTTTACGACTGACGAGATTGCGTGAAATGAATTTTTTATTAATTCAAGCCTTCTGCCTAGTTTCTTCAAAGTCGTGTGACGAGGTGACATGATTCTGAATTGTTCTTGGGGCGTGGGCCTGAATCATATGGTCTATAATGAGGTTCCAGTGTGTTCACCCCAGAATCACGCGTATTGTTTGGAATGGTTAAAAGTGAATGGTTATTTCTCTGGTTGCTATCTGTGACATTCCCAAAATTAACTGGTCATCGGGATCTGTTAATGGCAGAGGGTTTGACCACAAGCTGTTCGACCTACTCAACAGATTCACACCAACACAGCGTGTGAAAATAGCTACGAGATCCCGACCTGGCCAGATGGTTTCAGTGCTAGACCTGGTCCTAATTCGGCACAGCACGGGCGTCACAAACGTACGGCCTGCAGCACCACTGAGAAAGAGTGATCACGTGACGATTTATTTTTCGTTTCAGTGTGCCCTGTTAGTAAAGCAGGCACACAAGGTGCAACAGCTTCGCTGAATAGACAACAAGAAACTAATATTGGAAGCTGATCAGATGGCCTGGAACCCGGCGACCCCCGTAGAGGACGTCGACAGTCTGTGGTTGACCCAAGTCGATAACATCCGGGTTCTTACAGATAAACACGTCCCTCAGAAACAAGTCGGAGGAAGAGGTTGAAAGCCATGGGTTCGTCCCAGGGTCAAGAGAGCTGTTCAACATAAGTACATAGCTTGGAAGACATATATGCAACATAGGGGGTTTAAAAGCTTCATGGTTTACAAAAGGGTTCGAAACAAGGCAATCAAGGTAGCAAGAAATGCTCGTCTAGTCTATGAGCTCAACCTAGCACGAGATATTAAACAGAACCCCAAGAGGTTTTATGGATATGCTTAATCCAGGTCCTCTCTAAGAAAGGAGATTGGGACCACACTCTCCTATAACGGGGATATCATATCAACCGACAAGGGCATAGCGGACGCGTTCATGGCACAGTTTCAAAGTGTTTATCGCTCAGACAACGAGGCGCCGGAGTCCCGGCTTAATGCCGTGAGCGTGCCCATGGTGAATCAGATCATTACGCCCCACGAAGTTGAGCAAGCGATATCCAAGCCAAGCAGCACAAAGTCCGCAGGGGCTGACCGTATCCATCCGACAGTCCTAAAACCTCTGGCCAAATTGTTGGCGTCACCATTTGCCCAACTGTTCAACTTCACATTAAAAACAGGGATAGTGGCGAGAGACTGAAAAGAAGCCACTTTAATTCCCATCTTCAAAGATGGCAACAGATCAGAAGTTGGAAATTACCGACCAGTAGGCCTGACTAGTGTTGTCAGCAAAATTTTCGAATGAATATTACGAGAGAGGATCTGCAAGTTTCTTTGTGAGCAGAAATTCTTCAGAGCTCGTCAACATGGTTTCCCAAAGGGAGAGATCTTGTCTTACGAATTTAGACAATATCACGGAGAAACTGGATAAAGGAGAAGAGGTCGAGGTGTGCTACCTGGACTTTCAGAAAGCTTTCGATTCTGTCAACCACAGGCTTTCATACTGGAAAATCCGACAAGGTAGAATCTCTACTAGAATCTGCAGATAGATGCAGGCGTTTCTAGTTGGAAGGTCATATAGGGTGGGAGTAAGAGGGGTACCGTTTGACAAAGGTTCGCCGTTAAGTGGAGTTCCTCAGGGATCAATCGTCGCCCCTCTGCTTTTCCTCGTATACATAAACGGCCTGACCAACGACTTAGCCTGCCCATGTTATCTGTATGGAGACTATATAAAGCTGGTCAGGAGTTCGTTGGACTCGACCACCCTCCAAGAGGACATTCTCAAGATTTGCGAGTGGACATTGAAGTGGGATCCACCACTGAACGTTCTTAAGAGTCATATCCTCGCCAAATCTATCAAGTCAACGCCCAGGTATTTAAGGGATGCATATGGGCCGACAGTTGAACTAACAACTAAACAGCAAACAAAAGACTTGGGTATCCAAGTCACTAGCGGGTTTACTCCATCTGCACAGTGTACCGCATCCGCGACAAAAGCGCGGCGAGCGTTATATCGACTGAAATCGGCGATCGCTAACCACCGGCAGGTTAGGGATAACGTGATCTCACTCGAATAATGGCGGACGACTGTTTTAGCTGTGGATTGGGCAGTAATTATTTTCAGGTGGCGTTGGTTATAGGTTCCCTGTGGTTAATTGTTATACTTGGCGCCCTCCTTCTCTGAATCAGGCCTGACTGCAGATAGATCACATAGTTGTTAGTTATATATGGCAGGACTGTTGTTCTTACTGAAGCACGTACTTGGATTCAGAACATGCATTGGTATTGTCGTTTCGTCCATACATTTGCTGGACAATGGCTGGCCGTTGGGAAACTGGCTATACTGCCGGTGAACCATTCAGTGTCGAATGGACATGGGTAGCAGATTTATAAGTTCTCGCTCTGAAGATCCTAATAGCTGTTGGACCGAGATCTCACAGGCAGTTTACGAAGCAGGTACAGTAGCATGCGGCATGAGGGTTCGTGGGTCGAACAAACAATGGATCTCGGAGAAATTCCTGGAGCTGTTAGATGCCAGACGGATCATGCCTTCCGACAGTTCATATAGCAAGTTTAGGAGGGATATTCCCTTAGAAACTGAAACGTAGTTTAAACGCTGATCTTGTGGCTTAGTTAATGTAGTAAATTAGGGGAACGGAGATCGCCTTTACATGAGGGAACATCGGCACACCCTTCAAGCCTATTCGGGTAACTGGTCCCAGACAACCGTCTGTCAGTGACGCTATCAGCGAGGCAGATGGCACACCCATCTATAGTAATTCCAGAAGGTTAGAGCGGTGGGAGGAACACCGTNACACTGTGGGTGTCAATTTAACTGGCCTTCTGTTTCTACTGTGCTGCCATCACAGACTTGTAACGTAGCGCCCTGGGCGGTAGACTTGGCACCAACCACTAAGACTGAGGTCAGTGATTGTATTTCGGTTACCAAAGGTAATAGGGCTGATGACCTAGATGATCTCGTGCCGGCAGTTTTCAAGAGTGGGAAGGCGTTAGTACAGGCCTTGACGCATTTGCTTCAACTTGTGTGGACGACGAAGACAATTCTTCCGAGCTGGAGTCACTGGATACGAGTTCCCGTATTCAGGAAGGAGTTTGGGGCTCTTACGAAAACCGTAGGGAAATCATCTCAACCCCAGTAGTTCTGGCATCTGTTGTGTCTCTAATCGGGTTCAGTCGACAGTGAGCCTAACAGGCAATAATAACGGTAGTGAGAACACGTGACTGAGTAGAAGTACACACTGTATTGTCACATTTACACACGGTGGCGTCATTTTAAGTGTGGACGAATGTACCGTTGGTCGCGGCCAATCAGAACGCAGCTTGAGTCCTGGCACAGGTGTGGAGCACACAGGCGACCTTGACGTGTGTACAACACCACCTCCGTCTTGGCTCAAAAGTCCGTCAGAACTGTAGGGTATGGTCTGTGTTCTGTGACGTGCAGACCTATGTGGTTGTGTCAGTGTATCAGGGATCACGCAGGATAGGTGTGGGGGTTAAGGCTTACTGTTTGTTGAACCTGGATAGAGACACAACAGCATCCGTTGTACTTCGTCGACTAACTGCACCTCGGGAAGAGAATATTAACGAAGAGGAGGCAGCCCCTCATCCTGGTTGGGGGGTGGGTGTATAGATCACGTTTTTACTCTTCGTCAAATTCTGGAGCAGCGTCATGTGTGTTGCCGGTCAACAGTTACTGTACTTCTTGATTATGAAGGTGCGTTCGATTCGATGGACCGATATACTCGGTTAGGGGCGCCTAAACGCATGCCTGTGCCGATGGTGCATATGAACATTTTGTCGGCGCTTTGATTCCACAGTTCAGCTCAGGTATGGGTTTACGGTGAACTGTCTGACATTTTCATCGTCGTGACCGGAATGCGTCAAGACTGTTCACTTTCATCACTTTTGTTTAATTTTATGATGGACGATATAGTGGAGAATTGTCTCTGGCAATCACAAGGTACTCGCGTGGACCTCCAACCTGGTGGAAGACTGACGGATTTTGATTTGGCTGACGACAAAGTGTTGCCGTTTTACGAGTACCGTGCCGCACAGACAAGGCCAGACGTTGTTTCGCACCTCATTGGGTGCTTCGAAATGTGCTTTGTAGTCACAAAGTGCAGAGTGCTTCCACAAGATTGCTGTGACGACGTAGACTCGATGGTGGATACGAAGTTGTGAAGGTCGTTGACCGATTTGTGTACTTGGGAAGCTGCGCCAGCGGCGGCGCCGTCGTCTGGGATGAAATAGACGTGTTTATCTCTAAGGCTAGGGTGTAATTCGCCAATCTTGGGCATCTCTGGCGACAGTAGGGTGTCTCTCTGAGAATTAGGGGTTGCGTATATAAAGTGATGATGAAGACTGTTACTTTGCGACTGCGAACCTTGACCGTTCGGAGTAGAAGAAATGAACCATCTTTGGGTAATCGATTGTCGATTTCTGCGTCCGATCGTTCGCATCTGGTGGCGCCAACGAGTAAGCAACAAAGGGGTTATGAGGCAGGAATTCGGCTCTGACTGCCAAGCGATTTATTTAGACAGACTTAGTTGGCTAGATCGTGTACTAAGAATGCTACCTAACCGTCCGCCACACCGAACACTACCACTGCTACGGCTGACCGACGTGAGGTGCGAATTGGACGGTTGATGACCGGGTGTTAAGAAATGATATCGTTCACGAAGAGGCCACCGCTGTAGGTCGGGTTCGTCTCTCGGACAAGGAACCTTGCGGTGAGATGACGCCCAAGTGAGATCAGTAATGTGAATCTTGTCGTTGTTTGGCCGAGTTTTCTGCGAAGTAATTGTACTTAATGACTCAGGGAAGTGAAAGCCGCCAAGATGCTCCTGCTGATGACGTCATACTTTCACTTATAACTCGGTTGTTCGTCTGCAAGGTGTAGACGCTTTGGTGCTGAACGTTTGAATATACATGCAGCTATTATTGGCAGCTAGTTCCTAACCCCCTGTTAGGACCTGCTGAAACAGAGGAAGGCAAAGGCGAACACGAAGACCATGAGCAGTACGCCGATCACGAATATAAATCAACGACATCGCAAGCGACACGAATAATCAAACTGCAAGTACCGAGACCCAACTAACATGAATTAGAACCTTCCAACAAGAAAGGAAGAAGACGGCCGCTGAACACGTTCTATTGGCTGCTCTACGCACTCACCGGACCAATCAGAAGCAGGCGGGAAACTCGAATTTTTGGGACAAATAGTGTGCGTTCGCATTGTCCGATAGAAACGTCCATTTCCATAGAGAAATATAGCGAATCATCGGGAAGAGTGCTTTTTCAAACATTCCAGTTCTTTCTTCTCTGCTCTTTGCGCAGCGTTTATCACTTTTTATTCATGGTCGTGTGGTATTTTAACATCTGTGATGACCATTGTTGCTGATTCAGAGCTATGATGGCGCGGGTGGTGATGTAAGAGGCACGCGTCTTCCGGCCTTATTACTTCTTGTTGACACTGGACATGTGATGCTTTTGTGGTGTCAGAACTGGTGGAGCGGGAAACACTTGTATTGGTGGGTTTTTACAGGCTTTCTTTGGCTTCGGTTAGCGTAACCAGTTGATTCGAAACTGATGCCATCACCTGTGTGTTTAGGTATGGAAACTTGCTTTCGAAACGTGCAGGTGTGTTCACGAACCTCACTTATGATAGACTGAGAGTGCTATGTGTTACCATGGTGCGTCGGATGACAGTTGAGTATAATGGCTACGGCGTCAGGCACAAGCTATTTTTGGCCAGTATCGGTTTCAGACATCGTTCGTGTCGTTGTTTTACTTGGCGCCTACGTTCTGTCGATCAGATCCGGTCTCATATAGACCACGACTGGTACTTGTGGTGGGGGTGGCCCTATTCGGAATCCGTTCTTATTGTCGTTGCCAACTTGTATGTTCTGTCACGCAACTCGAACTGAGAAGACAAGCGAGTCTTGATGGAATGCTTATCGGGTAGAAAGTACGTTGGATGATGAATACTCAGCGAGTGGAGATAGAATTATTGGTCTACGATAAACAGTGCATCAATGGTGAGCTACAATGCAAATGAAAAAGCGATGTAAAAGTGCAGTAGGTAAATACAACTGTTTGTTTGGTGGCCGTCCACCTAACTCTTATTGGAGCACATACATGGATTCAGATCATGCGTTGGTCTATTCTGTGTTCCTGTTCTCGCTAATCAACCCCACCGACCACGACTGGTTGTTAGGGAGTTGACTAAGTCGTAGATAATGCATATGTTAAACTAGCCTACGGCGCGAGCCTATCAGTTCTAACTCCAAGGGATCTAGTACCTGCTGGGTCCAAGTCTACGGGGCCGTTCGTGAGGCGGATACTGTAGTACGCTCCTCAGTGGTTCGTGCTTTGAGAAGAAACGGGATTTCTGAGAAATCTGCATAGCTGTTAGATGTCAGACGAAACGATGCTCATGACTGCGTACAAATTTAGCGGAGATCTGTGAAGAGGTGAGGCGTGGCCTGATTGCCGAGCATGAGGCTTGACTTACGAAAAAACTAAGGAAGTGAAAACTGCTTTCCATTTAAGGAACACGAAATGACTGTCGGAGCCTGTCTGTGCATTTATCTATGGACGCTCGTCTGTAAGTAGACCTCTTAGCGATGCCGCCATCCGTAATGGATCCAGAAGGTATGGGCGCTTGGCGGAACACTGAGGGCAATTTAACTGGTCTCCTGCTGCTACCATGTTACTGTAATCATCCTGCAATGTAGTAGTCTGGTTAGTAGATTTATAACCACCTACCAAAACCTAGGTCCGCTGTTGCATTTCTATGCGATGGGCCTGCTGGCCCGAGTGACTTCGTTGCGATGCTCTTCAAGGAAGGTTAGAGGCATTGCTAGAGGCCTTGAATCAGTTGTTTAATCTTTCGTGGGTGACAGGTTACATCCCACGGTGCCGAGGTCGCTGAGCACTAGTTACTATATCCAGGAAGAGAATCGGGGCTCTCTGAAGGGTCTCAGTTTAACTGACTTTACCCACCCCAGGCCATGGGACAGACACTAGAAGAATCAGCAGTATTGCGTCCGGGGCGAGGTTGTACGGGACGAAGTCTTATCTTTTGTGAAACCCCAAATTAGGGTCCCTACTTACCGTCGACGAAAATGGCCCTTTTTTGTCTGTGTAGGTGCGGTGTTTCTAGATGATCGATCTTCAATTTTAGATTCTCTTAGACGTATGATGTGCCGAACAAGCATGTGGACATACTAACTGCGCTCTATTTCCGTACTTCATCTCAGGTCAGGGGTTACTGTGAACTGACTGACAGTTTCAACGCTAAGGGCGGCGTACGTCAAGGTTGTCCGCTTTCACCATTTTTGTTTGATTTGGCCAAAAACAAAATAAAGGAAGGATTTCTGCAACATTCACGCGATGCCGGTAGGGATCTCCTACCTGGAGGAATATTGACTGATTTTGATTACGCTGACGGTAAAATGTTCGACAGGTCTCAAGTGGTGGAGACAGTGCTATATTTTATTTCGCACTGTCATTTGTTTCGCAATGCGCTTTGATACCTCAGAATTCGGTGCTTCTGCAAATGCCCTGACTGCGTAGAATTGGTGTTGCTAATAAATTTGCGGTGAGCATTGACCAGTTTGTTTATCTAGGAGGCTGCATCAGCAACGGAGATGTAGAGAAAGAAGTTGAAGCTCGTATCTTCAAGGCTCACCATCATCATAATCATAACAGTACATCAGCGGATCACAGTGATAGTTAACTGCCACACAACCATGAAGAAAGAAAAGCAAACCCTGTATAGGGAGAGAGAGAGGAGAGAAAAGAAAGGGGACTGGGAAGGACCTACCAACTAAAAAAGATAGCTGCGTCTATATTTAATCGTTCAACGTCAAAATGCCTACACTCTACAAACCAAAAATCGAGCTGTAAGTGAAAGTAAGGCATCATCAGCAAGACAGCTTCCTTATGGCTTTCACCACAAGGCTCCAGGGTTAGGGCATTGCTCGCCACTTTTAGACATCTTTAGTGATGGAGGGGTACCTCTTTGAATCTCAGGACTCACTTATAAATGGCGACTGTGATGGCTGTGCTAATTTACAGCTGCGAAACTTGGCAGCTGAAGGTACTAGACGTAAACTGTCTTCAGGTATTTGACCACGGGTGTTTGCGTCCGATCGCTCGCATCGGTATCACCAACGGGCAAGCTACGACCAGGTTATGAGGCGGGTATTTGGTAATGAGTGCAGATGAGTTCATTTTTCGGATTCTTCAATTTTTCACAAGCTTAAGTAGTTAAGCCATACACTAAGAACGCCATACCGAGCGCCCTTTCCCGATGCTTCTGCCGACTGGCGTAAGATACGAGATGGATAGATGATGACCTGGCGTTGAGAAATGGCGTCTTCCACCCAGGGGTTGGCCACAGTAAGTCAGGCATGTTTTCCGGATTGGAGTCTTCGCATAACCAGGGCTTGGAGGCTTTAGGTGAGACGGTGGCTAATCGGACTCACTGACGTGAATGTTGTTGTTGGTTTACCTAGTTGTCTGTGAAGTTACGCATAACGGTGAGTTGTAATAAAGATGGCTCGTTGACGACATCTTACTTTCACCTATAGCTCGGGTTTTTGTTTACAAAATATAGGCATTGATGTTGAATGTCTTGAATATAGGCATAGTTGCTTTTAGTAGTCAAATTTTCTCCGGTCGCTTTTTTTGGCTAGAGCTCACTTTTTTGTTCATTTATGTGAAAGTTAGACAAACATAAACCGCTGACTTATTACTCTCTTTATCGTTATGAAAGCCAGATATGCTCTGCCACTTAGCTGACGTTATAGCTGTATGGCCCTTTTGTCACCTTTGCGGGCGTGGAATGATTATAAATTGGCTGAGCTCCATGTGAATAGCATCTCACCTTGTGCGACGTACCACTTAAATGTGATCTGAGCGATTTGATAGGATGCAAGCTGTTAACGTAAAATAGGTGCATCAGAGCCCACAAAATATTCAGGATTCCAGAGGTCTAGTTCCGTTGCCACTCTGTTTGTGATGTAGCGAAGCGGACTGAGTCTAAGATAAATTGTGAATATTTGGGTTGACTTACGTCGCAGCCAGAATTGCATTGGAGTTTGGGTCGGTACTGGAACAGTTTCTTCACAAAAACCGCGCAGCGGACGCTATACGGCACTCCATAGTTGACGCTTAAAAACGGAGGTAAACCATTTCGTACAACTCACACTCATCCTTTTTGGATCCATCAACAGCATTTTGTTTGTTTCTGTGATCAGACGAAACCTAATACTGATGGGTGTAACGCATAAAGCTGATATTGATATGGTCTTCGGATAGATGTGTTTCTGTGGATGTCCCAACGGCAGGCGTTTGTCAGTCGTACGGGGTCATTTTCAACCTTTGGTGTGGATAAGTTGGTCATATGAGATGGTTACCAAGTTGCCAACTAATATATTCAGACGTTGGAACACTTTATGTTGCCCTTCGTTTCTTTAGGTTAGCAAGGACTCGTAAGTTTCCTGCATGACTAGACCTTCGACCAAGTGTCATATACCACGACAGCACGGCCATGTCGTGGAATATTTTGCTGCATCCCTTGGAGCACTGAAAGATTCTGTGGTTTCAAATTGGTCAGGCCACACTTTTGTGACGCAACGTGGTCGTAGCAAATACCAAACGGAATATTATCCACATGAGGCTTTGTCACGTGAGAACTAGTTTAGGTCAGATGAGTGGCAACGCCGCTTGACAGCCACAGTGCCGACCACATTGCGATGTGTGCCCGGGTTTGAAGCGCCTGTAATCTGACCGATCCGGTAACTTCGAGCTAACACATCAGCCTAACGGCTGTACAGCAACCCGTGCCCACACACAGCTTATCATATCGAGCCTCGTTTACACCCTGCGGGTGTGGTTGAAGAAACAGCTCGGTGGACGGCCCATGGGTTGGTGCACGGGATTGGGATTTTCCGTGTCAGTTTGACCCCAGTGGGCTCTTCCAATGGTAAGCCAAAAATATACCTAGAATATGGCAGCAAGTCGTAATCAGTAGCTGGATTTTGTCTTTTTTGTCGACTGTCCGTGGTTATAGTTCGGACTTCTTCCAGGTAAAAAGTTAACAACACCGCTAACAAAAATAGATTTACGAATCTTGTGCGATGTAAACCTGGCAGAAAGTTCTCTTTCTTTTGTTTTCGTTGAACATGCTGCTTGCTTTTTCGTCCACATGAGCGTGTTCGTATTCTGGTGCTGAAGTAGATGTCCGTTTTCGGACCTGTCTACTTATATTAATACTAGTAATATCCGCCGTCAATCTGGTGTTTGTTTTTTTGTTCGTAGCATTTGCTCGTCGGAGCAGAAGCCAATTCATGTTTTCTTTGATTAGCAGTGTTCTACGTAGACAACTGTCTCGCGTTCCTCAAAAGCAAACACTGCTCACGATATCGACGTTCTCATGGATACGTCTCAGGCGCGAAGCCCAGAAAGAACGAGCGGAAAAGACTAGCGAGAAGACTCCGGAGAACGAGGCTACAAAGTTGTGAGTACTGTTCTTTGAGCGAGTGAGTATTTTGGCCTGGATTGTTTCAAAACTACCAGCCAGAATTCTCAACACTACCAATCTTCCTTTGTTCACATTTTTGCTCAGGTGGGCGGAAGCAGTCAACGATTTCCAGCATACTCAGGTAACGCCATCGGAACATCGAAGCGTGGCAATCAGTCGATCTGAATCACGTCGATTGAAGAAATGCGCGTTCCTTGTACGTGATCGAAACTGCCTTTACTTTTTAAAATCCAGTTTACGAGACACATTTTACCTATTTGTTTGTTGTCCGCTGTTCACATCAGGTAACGGTCTTTCCAATTAGGTTAATTTTTCCCGCATACTCATCGGCGACCTGTTTGCTAGCCCCGAGTATCGTTTCTGTTGGAGCTACTCAGTAATCTTTATCCCTTCTTCAACCAGGTGTTAGAATTCAGCCCGTATACTTTTGATGCGAACACATTGACCGGTACATCATTACTCTCACGCTAGGCATAATCGCATACCATTATTATTGTTATAGCGTGCGATTCACACCGCAATCCGAATGTTGCTTCTATAAACAGAACTCGGTATTGCTGTGAACAAGGATTCCATTGAGTTGATTGCTTATTTTGTCGCTCACATAACGAGATTTGCACAGCGACTGGAAAATTGCGTAGCAACACAAGCACCTAATTCCTCATGTTACCATTATGCGCGCAAATGATCTTCGCTTTTCCTTGCGGGGTTAAAATGGGTGAGTTGCGCTCAGCGGAGGCTGCGCAATCGATATTTTTGTTTTTGCCTGATTTTGCTCCACGTGATGGGCAACATCTACTGAAGTTACTGAAGTTATGCGTTCGTCTTCAGCTCCGAGCTATATTTGTGGGTGTTGCTCGAGCTTCCTTTAATCCCAGTAGCATTCCACGGAATCGTGAATCAATAGATAACTATCAGTGTGTAGAGGAGAATGGGCAAAAGCAATAGCGCCTCATTAGGAAGGGTGGTCGCAAACTTTACGGATACAAGCCGGCTATTGAGTTGTATACATCGCCTTGTCATAGTGCGTTTACAACCAGCTACCTAGATAGTCGGGCGGAGGAGGCCATCATCACCCATGATCACGGTACCGCCTGACCACCTATCGGGTCTTTTTTACAGTTGGCAATTGCGTTAAAAATGTGCGATGCGTCGGACGCCCTATCAGTACAGTACACGTGGTACGTGGCTTAACCAGTGCGCACTGTATATTTTAATTATCTCGGTTATCGACTGGAAACTTGTTGACTTCCTAGTTGCTCACCAACAGCACGTTGCGTTGTTCACACGCTCAGCCAGTCTCTCACAGGGTGACTGGCAGAGACGACGTTCACTTTATAAACGAAAGCCAACATGCACTTTTCACAAAGTATGAACCAGGTGTGTGACCCGTAGGTCAATTCCGAACACATACGCATAACGAACAATCGGACTTCCTTGCGTCTGCAAAAATGACGAAGGTTTGCAAATGCACTAGGCGTCCTCGCTACTTTCATGAACACATCGTTAGCAGTATTATAAACTGACGAGATGGTACAGTCCAGGTAGATACAGTGCCCAACAGTCTCAAGTGGTCTTCCTGCAATAACAAAGACGACGTCGATACTAAACTATTTCTGTACCGTTCTTTTAAACTTTGAAGGTACATAGTGTATCCCACATAGACTAACCGTTCCCCCCATCCCATCCCACCTGATCTGCATATTTTCTTCAGAGCTAAGTAACGCAATATCACCCACATAGCCGTTATCGGGCATCTTACAACCCGACAACTCCATTCCGACGATCGTTTAGCTTTCAAGGGTGTCTCTTCTAACTTATCGTTTATCGCGAAATTATAGGACGGTGTTCGGACGCCCACGCTTTTTAGCAACCGATTTAGCCGTAGTCGACTGAGACTGCGTTTGCTGACAATTCCAGAATGTATTCTTTTATTTGAGCTCGACTCATCCTTTTAATATTGGTCACGTACGTTTAGCTCACCATTATGGCTATAACAGTAACTTATATGGTAACAATAGTTAGGATATGTTCTTTCATAGATGGCAACTCATAATGTAGCTTGTCTCAGTCTGCGTGTGCAAATCCCTTGCATCACAGGTACTGTTCTTTCAGTACTCCCAGTCTCTTATTGGAAGGGATAGCAGGCTAGTTTTTGTTGATTGCATACTGGCGCGAATCATTTTCTCTTTGTCAGCTGTATCTGCGGTGCAAAAACCACCTTGAGCTCGTTGATAAAGCTGTTATACAGATTGCAAGTACAGCTCATGATGACTTCAAACCTTAATACAGATGTGTCAGTATCACTACCCAATTTTTATGGCTAGTTCAACTTGCTTTATACCTGGTGGACACTTATGTAGTGGTTTTTGTTGCTGTCAGATCGTATTCCAACATCACACTGAAGTTCTATACTGACAAGGATCAGCTTCTGTTTCATACTGAATTCGCTTATTGTATCACGAACATTTGTGACAATATATGCCACAGATTGGTGTGTATTGGTAATTCTTCAGTGTGCACTGAGTGGGCAAATGAAGGACTAGAAACTTTGTTCTGTAATTCACAGATCACGAGTTCAAAGCACAAATCTGTTATGACCATCCAAATGAGGAATTGGCCTTCCTTTACGTACTTGAGAATTTAGAGTCGTTGAATTCCTTTGCCAACCCTCCAACATTCATATTCCACTAACTGTTGGTTTTTGTTGGTGTGTACTCGCATGACAAGTTTAGTTTACACAGGAATAACCAACATGTTTTTTCCTTGCATGCTTGTTAGCCTGTCTGGACGAGAGTATACCTGCTGACGCGTACGTTGGGCTTCGGGATTTTCCGCACTTCCTGTTTTCGTAGTACTGCATATTTGTGTTGGAACCAATATATATGCAGCGTCACTTTTAGCCAGGGTTTCCTGAACAGGCTAGTCTCGTATGCCGGCAAGTGTGTTGGTTTCGGCACATGAACTTTGATGGCGGAGACAAGTTGCTGTGTTACGAACTGTTCGTAAGACCTAGATTAGATAGAAATCTTCAGTCAGGTGATCACTATATATCACTATATATCACTTTGTCTCAGGACGTCCCCTGTAGGCTGACTACTGTCAAATTATCCAGTGCTGTACAGGTACACACAAACGGTAACGGAAACTCCTATCTGTCACAGTGCACATCGGTGCTACTGAACTCTTGTGATCTCAGTCTACCGGTAAGCGGTCGTCTGTACTTGTCAGCCGCCGATCTTGGTGTCGTTTTTTGGTCTTTCTAATGTTGATGTTGACTAGTCGTGGATTTGACCAATTTCAAGACGAACACTGCTCACATTTAGTCATGTTCTTCCCATTCATGTAGACTTCCAGACCCATCTCCTAAGTTGTCTAGCAAACGAAATTAAGAGGATCTGTACATAACGTACAGTAGAAGAGAAATGAAAGAATTTACGGGGATGCCCAATACTAATGCCTATCCGGAAAAGTTCATCAGTTGTAATATGCAGAAGAGACGTCGCGACCCTTGGTGGACATTGTTGACAATAAAAACGTTTACTTATCTTTTCCACTCAAAGTGGACGCAGCGGCAGGGTTAATACCGCGTCAGATCACTAATGCTATTTACACAATTTATTACGCCTCAAGTCCTATTGCCACACTTCAGTTGAAACGGGTGGTACCAATGAATTTGAAAGATAGTGCCTAATAACGTTATCCTTTTCTTGATCTGTTCACTTGACCGTTCCTGTGGTTCAGCCTACATAGGTTGCTCTACAAGCGCTTACCTGAAAGAATCGATAAATATTGCTCTGCTTGGCTTCGTTCTGGGACAATAACGCGTCAACTCATCAGTCCTGTTTGATTGGGACCAGACACGAAGAGAGCATTTCGCACGATGTACCGTGTCCCGAACATCTTGTCGCGAAGGTTCAAACGCCGCATCCTGTCAATAGCCGAGGCAGTTGCAGTCCGACTGCATAACCAGAATTTTTTGTGTTTAGGAACAATTTCTTGACCAAACACGGCCGCCTAACCTGTGTAACAATTTGTTGCCGTCCCACTGTCTCAGCCCGATTAACATTGACTACCGAGGATCGACTTCGTTATAGTCCTAACCACAGCGAAGTAGTGCTAATCATTTATCCAATAACATCGTCCCCCTTTATTTTTTCACCATCATCATAATCTAATTTTATATAATTTTATTAGCCAAAGACGAGAATTAATCGGGAAAAGTCTATTCGCTGAAACTTTTCACGATTTCTGCGATCTTCGGATATCAGAGTGCGTGATATCTAGCGAAGGTGATAGATGCTGAATACGTAAGAGTTCAGCGACTTGAGAGCTTAAATCTTGCACTATTCCCTATCATATCCTAACCGGCTAGATGATGCTGATTAAATCTGACTGACCAGTTAGTTTGTCTCCGAGCATGTACGTTTACATATGACAACTGGATGTCAGAAACTAGTTCCTCGCCTTTTTGTCCAGAAGCGTGCACGTGCGTGTTTCCTTGTTTATCATATGAAGGAGCAGAATCGTTTCCACGTGGTGGTTGTTACGACGCCAGGCATCTATTATAGTAAACTTTCAATCAGTTTTTCTCCGAGCTGAATTTTGGTGTGGAATTCGGAAACATCTGACTACATGATTTATTACTCAGGTACTTCTGCTGCGTCTCATCTGCTATATGCTTTAATGTTGACTTTTATACGGCGTAGTCAAATAAAGTTATTCGTTTACGTGATTGTTTGTGTTGTGAGTATTCATGGTTGTGTGTGGGCTGAGATACTGCCAGGACGCCCAGACCTAGGCAGGAGAACGATTAGGGCAGTTAAGCATTAGTGTGAACCACTGATGTATTGCTGTCTATGATGATGATGATGATGATTACGTGATTAACACCAGGTGAAATCCCTAGTCCGCTTATTCTGTTGTTATCCACGTATGGTCACCACCCACCCTGCCAGTGATACGACCGTCCATTTGTAGCTAACGTAGCAAATAATTTTTGATTTGTTTGTCTGCGGTTGCCTATGGGTTTGCGTTATCCTTCCATTGAATCTGATTGACTCTGCTATCTAAATATCAGTCTTTTTGTAAATGCCTGTTAAGATGCAGTGTAGTTCACCAAGCAGTAAGTCGTGTAGTTTACGGTTTTTTCTATCTTCATAATCCAAAGTCGGTTAGCTCAGTGAAACGTATTTTGGGCATGTTTTTTTAGTTTTCTTAGTTTGTCGAAGTCATTGTCGTCAATTCAGGATACTCCTGTTCACTTTGTTCTTCATATGATCATCCCCATTTCTGTTGCAACATTCGCTCATTTTCTCCTTTAATCTTTTTCACTGACCTAGCATGCGATTCGTGTCTATTTACTAAGACATGGAAAGACCAAGCGAGGATTCAACCAGTTTGCCAGAAATGCTTTGGAAAAAATGGCCGAATACGAAGTGACGGAGGATTTGGAGTGTTACAAGGCTATCCTCCAACTGTTTCCCACCGGGAGAATGGTCGTCACCAGTTTTCTTCAAGCTGAATGGGGGCATTTCCCAAGGCAGCAAAATACAGTTATCAGTATATTACAGCAAATGACCAAACATCGTAGGTTCATAGTGCGGTTTGTTTTTATTGTCATGGCTACTGCTGTTGCTATCCCCCTCTGTTTTCTTTTAGTCCATTTTTTGTTACATCTGATAACGATTTTACGAACTATTCCGCTCAGTGCTCAGGTACTTTTGGTTCAAACCTGTGCTTTCACCTACAGCAGTAGAGAGCAGACAATCAATCGGGCTTATCGTAAACGTTGAGTAATTACTTATCCCAATAACATTGCGATACCCAGTAACAGGCCAATGTGGTTGCACGTAATCAAATGCTAGATCAGTGAACTGCAAACCGATGAAGAACTATATTACCAGTAAGACGAAGACTGTCACATTTGTGACAGTTTTTCATAGGGCTGCTGAAAAGATGCAAATCGCTTGCGCCTTCCTTTTCAAAGCGTGTGTTACTATTATAGAGGGGCTTTAAATTGATTTTGAGTGATCCTCCCTTTATTGGGTCATTTTCTTGCTGGGTCGTACATGCGCAGGTGAGTTAGATGTGGATATCGCTGACAGGTCGAAATTGACAGTTTGTTGGATGGAGTATGAAACGCGTCGATGGTGTCTGTCTTATTGACATTTGCTTTTCGAGACCGTTTTTGGTTGAATTGTTGAATCTGTTATTTGGTGTTCACTATAACGTAAAATAGAATTTTGGTGCTGCGGTTGTTGAATAAGTCAGGTAACCGGTATGAATGTCCGTTTCTGTAATTTGGAACACTTAGTGGATCTCCAGTGTTGAATACTTGTGTAACACCGTGTTGATGACTTACCGTTCGTTGTAAGTTCATCCAGTTCACCAGACTGGGTACATGACATTGTCTACAGCCGTCTTCCAAACACTGCAGTGGTTGCTGCCGTACTATCCTTTACAGTTAGGGTAGCTGTTATTGGATAACTGATCAGGATTCAGTAGGTCACCCATTGGGTATATTTCTTTATTTGACTTTCTATACACACTTGTTTAAAGGTGTCGACACAGTTTTCTGTTTAGCCTTCAGATGGGGGATGTTGCGGCGGAAAATGCACGTGTTCAGTGTTGTATAATACACAAAACTGGTTAGAATGCACAGACATGGATTGTGTACCGTTATGGGACACACGCGTATCGAGAAATCAGAATTGACAGAACAACTGTTTAAGCGCTGAAGTGGTGTTGGTTGTCTTTGCGTTTCGTCGAAAGTATTTCCTCTCATTGGATTGAGCACAGCAGAAACAATTTTTAACGATTGCTTCGATAACCCCGTCGATTTCAGATCATTCCAAAGTTTCTCTCGTGTAACACCTTTTTTCAAAAGAGCCGTGTTAGGGCCAAGCTCCTTTTCCAAGATCATAGGACTAACCATGTTATTCTGATTAGTGAGACGTTTCTTGCCTTTCTTTGGCGTATTGGTGGCTTATCCGTCATTGCTTTACCGCCCTCTGATTGGTCGTTCGCTTACGACCAACCACATTCGCTTACTGTTGGATGTCGCATTGTTGCTGGATTCTGTAGTCACCTGTCCTATGGAGATGTGCTCTCACTAAGCAGCATCTAATTACTCTCAAGCAATGAAAACATCACAATGAGACCTGTCAAGAGATTTGGCGCGGTCGTTCTCAGTAGATTTGACTACCTAGCTAAAATAAACGCAATGCTTTCAGACTGCGGAATTCAGAGTCGACGCCCAACCAGATGACGTTTTATGAACTTTATTGTTGGATAGTATTATTTCACCGACACAGTAACACTATCTTAAACCAACTGACTCGAAGACCCCACCGATGTATGGTCTTCCAGTGACTCATGAGCCTGGTATGCCTATTAGACCCATTCTCGTCATGAATAACTCTTCATACCACCAATTTGCAAGGTGATTGATGTACATTCTTAGACTTGTAAGAAATAAATGATCAAAACATAGCCTCTGGGACACTTAAGAACTCCTCCCAGCTTTCGAAGTGGTCAACATATGCAACACAATAAATCGTTTCTGTGACGTCCAATCATCGTTCACTCTCGCACGGTTGATTTAAACAGTCGACTTTTTATGTCTGTATTTTGGCTCATCCGTGTTCAACATGTATACCCGCCCCTATTCTCGAAGATCTGATGCTTTAATGTACACGGAATGGCAAGCTTTATTTCAACAGTTATAGCTATAAACAGGTTAACGGAGTAGCATTGAGAAGCCCGTTGGGTCCATTGTTTGCAGATATTTTCTCGAGAAAACTGCAACTAGAAGCGTCAGATGCAGTCAGGTTGTTTACAAGAGATATGTAAAGGATATCTTGATAATCGCAAAGGAAAAAATGACCTAGAAAACGTTCTGATCAAGCTTAACTCACTCAATATCAACCTTTGATTTATGTGTGCACATGAGGACGATAATTAAATGATCTTTCTCGATGTGCTAATTATCCTAAAACCTGGTTAGACGATGAGAAGTGCAGTATACCAGAGGCGTACATGGACCGGGCAGTATCTTAGTTCCCCCAATTTTTCGCTGATACTGCACAAGCGTTCTCTAGTTCAAACACTTTTGCAGAGCTAGGAAAGCACACATGATCGCAGCGTTGGAGGAGGAATTACGAATTCCGAGAGACGTTTTGCGCAGGAATAATTATCCAGACACGTTCATCGAGCATTACGGCCAATTGTGCTTCCACAACGAGCCCCAACCTACCGTACAGAAGAAGACAGTATCCATTGTGTTACCCTACAAAGGCGAGTGCCTAAAGATAGGGTTAAAACGTAATCTCGAATTGGATTTACATCAGGCCTATAACGCCGCCCAGCTTCGTCTCACTGTAAACACGGAAACGTGCTTTCCACCAATCGAAAAGCCCGAGCCTGTTTTCTCGACTTCTCACTGGGAGGACAGACAGGCGGCTGGACAAACGAGCGAAAGAGCAGCTACCAGAGTGGCTGTGCCAGTCAATGTGCCAATCGAATAGCAGCCGTGCCTCAAGCAATCGTGGCTAGGCCTAACCGACCGCCAGAGATTTGGCTCAGAGCGGACGTGCAATCGGAGTAGTTTCGGCGGTCCGTGAGATCACAGCGTGCAGTCGGGCGGAACTGCTGAAGTTCATTGAACCCTTGTTAATTTTCATCAGTTAATTTTTTCATCAGTAACCTTGTTAATTTCATCAGCGCAGAAAGAAGACATATATTGCGATATGTTAACATTTCGTTTACTCTCATCAGTCGCAAAAGTAAAACATGCAAGTTATATATGACAGACAATTAGAGATAGACAGGGTATGGACACGCATACAATCACACCACGTATTGTCATCACCACCACGGCAACCCTATAGGTTGCTTCACCCAATTTTGTGCACACAGCGCCGGCTGGTGAGCTCTAATCAACATGGCTTCGCTAAAGGCCAGTAGCTTCGGGTTCTGCTGACGTAACAATATTTTGAAAGAGTTAAGTGGGACCACCTGGCGACCTGTTATCATGATGTGCCTGGCACTAGATGACGCAGGGCTTCGAATAACCAATCGATCGATTTCCAGTTGTGTCATGCGCTGTTTTAACCAGTTTGGGAGGTGTTCGGCCACATGCTGAGATAGCCGTTGGTCTGTTCTGCCTATGTAAACGTCACCGCAACTGCAAGTGAACTGATAGACAACGTGAGAGACAGAATGGTCAGACCGACTGCGTTCGCGATTGTGTAGAACGAGTCCTTTGGTGGTTTGAACCAAACGTAATTGGGCAGCCGTATACGTCCGGGATAGGGCACACTTCAGTTTGTGCTTGTTGTCATTTGCCAGATGATTGCCTTTGAATTGCAAAAATAAAAATATATCTTTCTTTTGAGCTGTTTGTACTGGTTCCTTGCATTTGGTCGCCTTGCTGTGAATATCTATGAACTTTTCAGGATATCCGTTTACCAGCAGCGTTAACATATCGCAACATATGCCTTGTTAATTATTTGCTACATGCTCCCGTTGTATGCTCAAAAGGACTTGTCAGTTACACTTGGTCTGGCTTTCCTAACCGGTACCAAAGTAGTTTTTCTCACCTGTTTTCAGCTAACCGTTCGTTTAGTATAGCTTTTGTGTTGCAAATTTGCGATTGAAAAGAGTGTACGAACTGAATTCATCTCGTGAACTTCGTGTTCTCTTGGTGCGAATCCAATTGATTAAGGGAACAAGGTTTTCGTTTGGTCTGCGCTCAATCAATCATGGCATCCACACCTTTTAACGCTTTTTGTTTATGTGAATTCGGATATCACGTTTAACGTTTACTTTACTTACACATTTACAGTAATGTGGTTATGTTTCTGAAGTTAACATTACACATGTATGTATAACGTTGAGTTCAGAATAAAAATGTATATATAACCCAAACCATGCGATTGAGCCACTAGAAAGCAAAGTCTGATTCGACTGCTGATTTAGCAGTATGTGTCTTTGGCAGGGGTGCAGTTTGAAGCCAAATTTTGCAGGAAAGATGTACGTTGGATTGCATTCATCCTTTTAACAGAACCATCGTACCTATTCGGTCGGAAATAAGGAATGACCTCGTAGTTCCGTCGTACCCTGTGTGATATCTTCCTTGTTTCCTTTTTTTGGGCGTGCTTCAGTACTGCGGCCAACTGCTACATTTTTTGAAATGGATGTGTTTGTTTCACGAGTTATTTCTCTGAACGATCACCTCCGTGCACAAGCTGCTAGCATGACTGAGATATTCGAGTGGTGTTCACCTCCCGTAACCGTTGCGTTGTTTTGCTCATTCATTTGGTGCATCTGGCTAGAATTCTGAGTAACCTTGACAGTGCACCTAAAATCCTAGGTACTCAGATTCTTTTATGGTCACCTGCGTTCTTTATTTACTGGGTAATGGTTGGTCATTATTCATTTCTGATTGATCGTTTTCAGCAGATAGCTTTGATTTCTTTTTACCTCAGATGTGATTCCCGACGACGAAGTGGGTCAGATGATCATTGACATTTTTGGTTGGCGTAACCATGCGATGCAGTTCTATCGGCATTTGATGTACTGGATCCCTAAACTGGCTCATGCTAATCCTTGGCCGGTGGCTACCAATATTCTGGACGACTTGGAGGAGGACCCACTACGACTGGCGCGTTTGATTGCGGAACGTATTTGTCCAGATCGCATGGTAGAGCTGCATACGATCAAGGTGTGATCCTAAACTTGAATGTGATTACGTTTCCAACTAGTTTTTCTATTTGATTGCGAAGGATACATAGCCCCATGGTTTGTCGGATGGAAATTCCTTGAGTTAAGTAATTCGTCGACTGTCTGAAAACGAGCGTTATTCTTATCTGAAATGCATTGGGAGCCAACTCTTCCTCAGGTTGCGACCTTTTTGGTGTAAATTTCTGCGTTTAGACTGATTTATACCAGAAGTACGTGCATTGTGTTTATAAGGTTCTCCTTCCGCTGATAAACTGATGGAAATTGTTTCTTGACACTTTCATAAGTTACCGAATACTTAACTGAAGTAAACTATCGGCGCACCCTGACGGGTATCGTTCTTGCTTGATGTTGTCGCACACATGTTTTCCTGGGTTGTTGGCTATTCCATACAGTGTAGCTTGGATGGTCGAGACGGTTCACACAGTTCCGACGATAACAGTTCTCGCGGGAGCACCCCTCAGGCTGTAAACTGGTCGTCAAAATAGTACTGAAACATCGAAATAGAAGTGTTCAACTTTTTCAGGACAAGGGGGCATCTATTTCTGTTCCACCCGTTTCTACCTCGTGTCGTGATTACTCCTACCATACCTTCGGTTACTTTGTTCGTGTAGGTACAGAGGTTATTGTTTTAGGCCGTTTTCGAGGCCTTTATGAGTGTGCCAGGTTCAAACGAGAGCTCTTGTTATTCCAATTCACAAGCAAGGTAGTCCCATACATTTTTAATGGGTTTGGATCTGGTTACTGTGTCCGCCACAGAAAGAAGACAGCTCTCTATGCTGTTTTTAAACTTTTTATTGAACTTGGCGTTATGGTCCCATGAGATTTCGTGAGCCGTTCCTTTGGTCCTGGTTGACAAATGTATTTTAATGACTTGACACTTCTCATCACTAGTACCAGTTCACCTCTCCTATTCACCAAGATTGTTCCTCTTCCGTGTGTAGTACCTACGTTGATTGGAACAGCGGAATTCACTTGTTTCTTAGTCGATCATTGGTTTCTCACTATCTACATTCTGTCATCAGTGTACTGCAAGCCAAATCCTGACCTCACATACTTTGGATCCAACCACGACTCATTTTCCTGTGGATTTAAGTTAGTGTTTTTCGCATGCCTGGATCTCATACGTCTGTTGTTGGGGGCGCTTTCGTTGTATGCTTAGGGAATCTGAAAACTTACAGCTCATACAGCGTCGGTCCGGAAGCGAGCAGGTTTACTGTCGTGGTCCTAGAGAACGATGGGTTCTCCCTAGCATTTGTATTTTCTAGGCGCTCGTTTCCAAAACTTGTCATGTAACTTCCACATCTTTCACGCTTTTTTTCCATTCGTTTCCACAAGAACTTTCTACACACTGTGCTTGAGATTCATCGTCTGGATCACCTGGTTCTCCGTGTCTCAGCAGCTTGCCAGAACGAATTCAGCTTAATCATGATCAGCGGTCAGTTGTTGACTGCTGTGCATTTGTGTTGACACTTGAGCTGCCCAGTTGTATTAATCAATCCCAGTCGTGTGATTTGTGCAAATTGTGTTTACTATCCTAGTGCTTCGCTATATGCGTTGTGGGATCTGCAGAACAGTTAACTTGGTGGAAGGGGAAGCAGCAGGATGTTTTCATCTATCTGCTCTGCTGTACACAGCTTTAGGTGTTCGTGGTTGTATGTAGGCCTGGTATACTGCCAGGAAGCTCAGACCCAGGCAGGAGAACGATTAGGATTCTCGCCCAAAACTTTCGGTTCAAAAACACGGATTAACAACATCGGGCTAAGTTTATTAGCACTTATCCGAGAAACGGATGCCAGTCTTCTGATCCTAACTTGAAGGATTAGAAGGCTGCTGTTTGTTATACCTCCATTTACTGGCGTTTCTAGCATGAGTGATTTGGTTGACGTATTTGTCACATCGCTTAGATCACACAGTTTAAGTCATCGAGATGCACGTACTAACATATCGCATCAGTGTTCATTCTCATCGTCGTGTCAATGACGCCTTAATTTAACTTATGGCTCAGATGTTTGTGAAGTGTAAGTGCATCGATGTTGAATACTTGAAGTACGGCATAGTTGTTTGTGGTACTTAGGTCGTCTATCTTCCCTGTCTTTTCTTCTAGATAAGGCTGGCTGTTTTCTCACCTGTATGGTACTCAAGCATTAACGTGAACCACTGATATATTTTCTTTGGTGATGGTCATGTTGACCATCCTGGTAACATTACGAATAAACGTACACCTTGCACCTGGAAAAAGTAGTCTAGTGGTCCATCCGTTGTCACGGTGGTGGGCCTATCCGATTGTCCGATGAAAACTTGATCTAGACCTTGGGTTCCATCTGTGATTGTACGACATTCGACTCTTTTCTGGAACTTCGACATTTGTTATTTTTTTATAGAGAGAACAACCTGTTTGGCCCTATGTTTGCTTGGTAAGATGCGATATCGAGAACCATAAGAGTATCCAGGATACCTGTAGCAAGTTTGTCATGTCGGTATAACACCTTCACATAGTCGTTACTCTTGAACGGGACTGATAACTAATCAGAACGAACATGAACAATGACGATGTCTACATGTTCAAACCTAGGTCTCGGTTTCTAATTCAGAATGATCGTCGTGTGTTTGTCAGTCATCAGTCAGTCTCATTTTCAAAATGAAGGGGGCAACCACAGAGGTATTAGCCTTACGGGTCTCACAATGCGTAGGCTTTTAAAGCGAAGTGGCCCAAATAGGTTTCCGATCTGGCTGCGGTTGTATCCGTTGTATCTTCGCACTGTGACAGACACTGGGGTATGGCATTTTTGGGTCTAGATGTGGCGCTTATTTTCGTTATCCCGTATGCTTTCTTGGACTACCTTCATCACCGAGGATTTCCACTGAGACATATGAGTTTTCTAATGTGTTCCTGCTCTGAGTGCAGAGTGTGCATTTATGGGCAGCCTTTCCGAGTGTTCTCATTTTGAAGTGTCGTTTGTCAGGAATACCTGATCGCCTCCTTTATCCTAAACTACGTAAAACGTTATATTCGGGAGGAAGCTCCCGACGGTTCCAAGGATCTCGGAATGAGACTTCTGCTAGTTAGTGTGTGGACAACATTGCGCTCCTGCAGATAATATGCAGACCGTGCTAGACCGTTTACCGAGTACGCCTGGTCCGCACGGCATGTGCCTCGGACTGTGAAAGCATAAAGTCCTGTTACAAAACTATGTTAACCTTGAACTGGTTTATACTGTTGGTCGTCTTCTCATCAGTGTATAATATTGCCGATGAGATGTCACTGAGGATGATGAAGCGATGTAGTGTATTCGTTAACCTTCGTCATTTGTGGTTTCACAAAGATGTCCGATTGTCGATTCACAGGAGGGTTTACAGTGAATGTGTATTGTACGGTTCGGAAGCGTGGCCAATTCGTGTTGACGATGCATGTATTCTCAAGTCGGATAAAGAAACGGACGTGTTTTGACTCTGCCTACCGCCCACATGTGTACATGTTCACGGACTGAGTCCATTCCAAGATGGGTTTATTGTTTCACAGCTTTCAGCCTATTTCTGAAGCAGTATGTGTTTAGCAAATTGTCTACAGCGCGATTTCGCATGGATAATATAATTACGTGATTCGTTTGGTATAGGTTCTGCGATCCTAAGGTAAGTTCTGTGGAAGGATCAACATTTTTGTCGGAAGCAGAAGCATGGAATTTTCCGTTCGCTCCGTCTGAACTGTGTTCACTTAATCGTATCATTACTTGAGGAATTGAAGTTAGTAGCGTGCATATTAACAAGACTACATAAGGGGTACTTTATATGAAGATTCCCGAAACTTGAAGAGTAATTCGTCGTTGCAGTCATTCTGTTGTTGTGAGCAACTTACAAGAGACATTGTTGTGCTGAGGATCATTTTACGATTAGGCGTGTTCTTCGTTATAACGGTTTTTGTTTTAGCGGCACTCTACAGTGTGTTCATTTTATTTCAGGTTTTCAGTCACATATGATGTGATCGTCTCATAAGCCTGTAATTTTTAACACTGTCTTTTATATCCTTAGTGCTAACTTTATGCTTATGATCTAACAAGGTTTCTGTTTCCGGGTTCCAGCTTTCCGTTAATGATCGTTCAACTGGTCAACCGTCTGGTTTGATTAGCGCCCAAAGTCCGGAGCAACGTGCTATTTTGGCTTTCGCTGTTAACAAGAAAAATCGGGCAAGCTCCCAAAAACCAGTTATATATCTCGATGGTCCTCGTTTTGTGTGGTATCAGAGATTACAGGTAATGCCTTACTCATGAAGGTATGCTGTGGTGTTTTCCTCCATGATTATGCTGGTCTGCTAGTTTGATGTAACTACGTTACCGATACCGTTCACTAAATAAACTTTCCGAACGTCGGTTACCGCGACTGTCCCTGCTTAAGTTGGTGGTACCCAGTCCACTTGTATCACTCGGCTACAAATCCCATACGGTGTGAAGGCTGGACACTGTACTTTAACACTAAAACGGTGTGAAACACATGCCCTTAGAAGGGTGAACTTAATCAATTTACCAAAATACATAGGCTTGTCACAAAGCTGGGACTCAGAGTTGCGACAACCATCACTGGAATATTCTCGTATTTCGTCGGAGAGTTTCACAAGTACATTTAAAAGTGTGATTACCTGTTCAAGAATACTTGACGTTCCGACCAATTTCCGATTGATGTCCACACAAAGTCTATTCATTTTACCGAATAAACTGGAATATCGACGTATTATTTGATAAGAACAACATACCGGTTGAAGCTGTTTTGTAGTCAGATCGGAATTCTGGGAGCTATGCACGATTTTTTTACACTCTTGGCCAAACGGTGGACTTCACTGACACAGAGTGGGTGTGATAAGTGCGTGGTTTTCGTTCACTGCCCACTGCACACACACACACATGTGCTCGCTTCTTGGTATCAGCCTGTTAAAGAACCCCATTTTTAACGTCAGGAAGCGCCTTCTTCGTCTCCTCCTCCTCCTCCTCCTCCTCCTCCTCCTCCTCCTCC
>QNGE01003957.1:0-16980 GCA_008508345.1 Paragonimus westermani
TTCATATCCAGGTTTCCTTGCTTGTACCACCGAATGATTCCAAAGGTTTGAAAGTCCTAAGTTATATATGCTGGAATACCACGGGCGGAATGAAGATACCTCCAGTTAAACGAGAAGTAACTGGTGGTCCGGTTTTTCTGAAACGTCGTATAACTCCTAATGGACTCCGTGAACCGGTAACTAAGGTGCTCAACAAGGTGGTAGAAAAGTGTGTCATTCAGCCCGTTGCCTCAACCTCCTAGGCCACGCCGATTATGACATCCTCGAAGTCTGATGAGGGGAAATCCTCAAATATGTGACGATTATCGACTTACTGTAAATCGACGCTTTAAGCAACATACATGTACCACCGCAGAACATGGGGACATTCTGAAAAAAGCTTTTGGGATCCAAAGTTCTCTCTAAGATTGACTTGAAGGATGCATATCTACAAATTCCTTTGGACAAGGCATCAATGCCCATAACAAGAATCAATACGCCTAATGGACTTTCTCAGCACCGATTTTCGCCGTTTGCACTTAGTAATTCTCCCAGTACCTTTCAGCAGGCAATGAATAATATTGTGAAGGTTATGGATGATGTAGAAGTTTATCAGGATGATATCATCGTACTTGCTCCAGACAACTTAACTCATGAGTCTCGTCTTTTGAAACTACTTCCACAGTTTTTCGACGAGAACGTTGCTGTTAATCCAAACAAATACGCTTTTACTGTAAGCAGCTTCGAGTGTTCTGGTTACTTAGTTGATGATAACGGATTCAAACTTGACGCCAAACGTCTAGACCCACTAGTTAATCCACCTTCATCCACAAATCTATCCGAATTAAGCTCTCCATTAGGTGCTTTGCAGTACTACTCCCGCTTCATTTTAAATTTATCTCACTTTGCTGAATGTTTATTCCAGTTGCTTTCCGATAAGTAGTTCACTTGAACTCCAACTCATGAACGGTGTGCGTTCATTGTTGATTTTTTTGTCATATGGTGCCACACTTCGTCCGTTTTCTCCCAAAAGTATGCCTGTGATGACTATTGATGTTTCTCCAGTTTAAATCGGAGCTATGTTTGAGCAGGACTGAAAACCAGTTGTGTGTATATCACGCCGACTCAATCCAGCAGAAGGAGATTATGTTCAGACACTCCGTAACGGTCTGGCGGTATGGAAGGCGGCAAAATGGCTTCATACGTATCTGTTTGGGATACCATCCAAAATTATGTCGGATGGTAAAGCGCCGAAATTCATCTATGATTCTGGAAAGTCACTGGCACGTTCTTCAACAGCCATAGTTCAACGATGGAGCACAGCACTCAGTGCATATGACTATACCATAGTGCGCAAACCAGCCAACCAAATAAAACATCTGAACTACTTGTCACCTGTTTCATATACATCTGAGCAAACTTCTAGTAATGATTGCCCTCTAATCCGGCCTCTGCCGGTTATCCGAACAGAGTTGATTCGCGATACTCAACGTTACTTTTAACCCCCCCTCAGTGCGCTACGACGTGGTTGGATCCCACAAATCGGACGGAAATTCCTTACATTCTATGTGTGTCGGGAAGAGTTATCACTCACTCCAGATGAATTATGGTGCTTGGATGACAGAATTGTTATTCCTCTAACTCTTCGTAGAGCTGTTCCGGACGATCTACTTCCCTGACATCTTGTGGTTGAGAAGCTGAAGTCTCCGGCCAGATTAACGTGTTGATGGCCAGAGATGGAGGCTGATATTGTCGTCTGGCTAGAAGTCGTTCATCTTGCCATCACAAATTCCACAACTCACCGTCTAAATGGACTCCGTCGCTGATGTCAACTGAGGCCTGGCAACGGGTTCATACAAATTACTGTGGTTCTTTCCTTGACAAATATTATGCGCTAGTAACGGTCGATTCTTATTCGAAGTGGCCGGAAGCGGCACTCAAAACAACGCCTGCTTCAGAATTCACCATTTGCACACTCAAAGGAACATTCAACAGAGCAAGTGGCCCTCTTTCGTTAGTGATTGACAATGGTACCCATTTCACTGCCAACCTTCTAACAACTCGGCTCAACAGCACTGGATGCAAGCATCTGTTTACTGCTGCTCAGCATACCTGCTCTGATGGTCGGGCTGAAATTTCTGCTAAAACACTCGAAAGTTCTATAGCCTCTTTTCAGTTTGCTACATTCAGAAACCTTGAAAGAGTTGTTGATAACTTCTTGCTACAATATCGTCATGCCGGCATTTCCGTTGCACATGAAAGTCTCGCCAAACTTTTCAAAGGATGGTCTTCGAGGTCAAACCTGAGATGTATTTAATTCTCTGAAGTTACCTTTTATCGCAGTAATGACTTAATACCGTCATCTGGTTTACTTTTAAAGTATCTCGGTAACTACTTATACCGAATTCTAGATGTTGATTATTTATCTGTACATAATCAAAACGTGTATCAGATACGCTCTGAAGAGACAGGCCAGTTTGTTCCAAATTCTGGTGTGACTTCAGACAATGATGAGTTAGTTCTAGATAACAATTAGAGCCAAGAAATTACAGGCATCATCCGAAGGCCTTCAATAATGCACGCTAGACCCAGAAAGAATTTCAATAACCCGCGGTCCCATTCATCGTGTGGCGGATCTGACAAAATATCAATGAACATATACAATCACGTCAATTATTGAAATTCAGATCGTACACTTTTTGGTACGGCGCATAATTCTAATACAAGCGTTTGATTGTCGTTCATTCGTTGTGTTCTGCTCAATTCGAATATACCGGCTACCGGTCTCGCGTGAAGTTCTATCTATTCAGGAAATATCACACGTTCGTTGGATTCACATATGGCCCGGAAGTGCTTTTCAGCGAACGGTCGAAACTTTTCAACATTCTGCATACGGATAATTCTGCTTTTGGGCTCCAAGAAGCTCGTTGTTTGGTTTACTGTCTTCTGTTTGTAGTGAGTTATTTCATCCAAAGCTGTGCAAGCTCTCCATTTGTCCGTACTCAGTGTGGTTTTGGGCTGAAGAAAAAATAGAGAGAATGTAACCGGCTCACTCGGACATATCTGCAGATGACTGGTAATAAGGTAACCGTGTCTCGACTGTTTCACGAGTAAACCATCATTAGCATCTTCTGCGCCTCCCTTCCTATGCCACCAAGTACTCAAGTCGTTGGTAAGTAACATCTACGATAATACTTCTCCTTCATGAGCAGCGACTTGTTTATGGAATGAGTTCCACCCATTATGGGAATTCCACCGACTATACCGTAGTAGCAGCGTTGTTCCTGAAACTAATCACACCGTCTGCTTTGAATTGCCATGCCCAGTGCGAGGTGTATACAACAATGACAGTTAAAGCTCACCGCGAATATGCTGGAAGTGCATTTCAAGAGAGCCGTTGTGTTGCTCTAAAACACAGTGTCGTATGGTCCTTATTGATTCCGCCTTGGAAATCTGGAACCGTTCAGAAGGGAATAATGCTTCTGGCATGGGCAACACTTTCACCGGAAGTCGCCCATGGCGGAACCATCCTTTGCCAAAACATTGTGGATATGACACACGCAGTTCATGCGGTTCTCCAATACGCTGTGCCTGGATAACTCGATTAATATCATTTTCGCACTCACAGCTATCTGCTTTTGGTCGCGCTTTGCATAGGCCTCAGAGTCATCTTAATACCACTCCTTCCCAAACGTCAATGTAGCTGCAGCCGTAGACCCCGCATATACGCCATCCAACGCACAAGGACGACTGTTAAATACTCCGGCTTTTATTGTGAAGTTGGGACTCAACCAACACTGAGTGTTACGATTACGAGACCTGCAGCTAGTTCATGTTAACCTACTACAAAGCAAAGTTTTTCTTGCCCACCTGAAAAATTAAGTGGAGTTCTGTGGGATAGCGAAAGGTTGAACGGAATACCATTCGGACGGAAGCGCCAGCATTCCATCCATCCGCTGAGTTCGTTGCAGTCACTACGACAGTTCCATCACGGAACACAACGTGTCTTCCCAAGTCAATGACACCGATTTTTTTCATATTCCACCATTGATTCTCACAAACAATTTGAAATACAACTTTCCGTTTTTTTCTCATTGTTCGTTATGTAATAGTAACCACAAATGTAATGCGTTCATTAACAGTTTCGAAACAATCTAAAATATAAAAAGACGCGATCGACCAGTCACAGTGAGCACGTTAGTGGTATAGAAACGAGACTGAGATCCGCACAACGTCAGGTCAAAAACATGAATGACCCGCCACTAGACAGCTCTTTTCTAGGTTCGTTGAAACGGGTTAGTCAGAGAGGGGGATAATATAACGGTTCTAAGGACATCCATGTGGTGTGAAACACGCTGCGAACTACGTGGGCGGACCAGCTGAAACAGACAACAAGGAAGTATACTTCAGAAAAAAGCTTAAATTAAATGCTCAACAGTTCTTGCATTGTGACTGCTATGCCAACGAAACACCGCACAGTACTCGCTCGAGCCTTTGGAATATTAAAATAAAAAACGATTTCAGCAGCGGAATTTAACGATTTTACGAAGTGTAACACGTCACAAAATTATAACAATTTTAGCAACTTGAAAACTGTTACCGTCTCAAAGCTTACAGAGATATTTACGGTCTACCGATTACACGAGCAATCACCCCACAAGGCACGTCATACACGCCTGCGAACACCCCTACGCCTTTTATATTTCGTACTGCGGTAATAAATCTAAACGGTTTTCAGGGAACCACGTCACCTCATCTTGTACTTCAGCACGGTTCTCAACCTACGACTTTTCCACGAACGTAATTAACGCCCACATCGTACATGTATCTCCGAAGACACCCTTGGAACTGTGATAAAGTGCGCAATTCATGATTATGAAAAATCGTTTCAAAAGACGAAATATAATCCATTTACTGAAAATAAAAAGCGATCGCAGTGGCCTAATCAGTGGAATGATGAGAATGAACAAAATATGGTAACACCAAAAGAAACTGTGACGGTTACAAATGTATCCAAAAAGCATGCGTACAAATAAAAGGAAGACGTGTCTAAGAAAGTGAAAGTGAAACTGGCAAGTCAAAACCCGTTGAATTGGATAGGCCACCGCCCGAGAGTAGGACAGCACCAGAGGGTAGGTCCGGACGACGACCAATAGATAATTCCAGACACAACATAGGATGACGAACGTTCGGCGTCGATAGATCGACAAATACGCGGTGTCAAAAATGTCACCATGCGATTATTCCACCGGCCCAAACAAACACACAAACGGAGAAGACAGAGACGGTGTGCGGTAACACCCGTTTATACCTAGTGTCAGTAAAAATCAAAAAGTGACTGATGTCTCCAAACGGGTGTACAGATGAAGAAACGAAGCGGTGTGTGCAAAATTACATCAAAATTAATCGCAACTGTAGACGTCACAACCTCAGTTTTTGATGTAGTAAATAATGTCCGCATCAGCGTATGTCTAGGTTTACATTATTTCGGCATTAATATACTAATGTCACCACACGCAAGTAACCACCACAACAGCAGCCCTACCGAACTCCAAAGGAAACGTACGGTAAGGCTGTTTTTAATTGGCAGTAATTCAAAACAATCTCAAAAGTGTCCATGACATAGATTTCGTCGATTTCAGTTTCTGCACCATATGTCAAGCAAATAAAAGGGAATATGCCGTGAAATAATTTTTTGCGCACGAAAACCGAAGAAATCACGGTCTCCTGCTGGCTTTCAAGATTGTTCTTCCGTTGGTCACTTGTAGTGCACAGAGCAGATACAAGTTCACAGTCGACTGATCGTGAGCTAAAATATAGGAAGGAACCTTCAAAGAAGGGACACTCAAACAGCGGACACACGGAACAAACTGCTACAAGTCACGCTCGTCACAACAACACGACCACGGAACACAGGGCGAACAATAACACAGCAGACAGCGTGTATCGGCCAAATGTTACTACGAGCACATGTTACATCAAAAAGGGGTATACGGAATGGCAATGTTGGGGGAGAAAGTACGCATGCGAGGGGAGTTTTGGGATGTATTCACTGACAGACGATCGGTCCATTCAATTGGGGCATTTCCGTATTCTTCCACTGCACGGATCTCTGGAATAAAAGCAAGAGAGAAAAGTAAGTTAACGAAATTGTAAATGTGGCGTGTTTTGGCCACTACACACTTCGCCATTGAAATCCCGCACATTCTTTGCTTACTCTTTTGGATGCTTAAAACGAAATCATTTTCAGCAGCAGAATCAATCGATTTCATGAAGTGAAACATGCCACAAAATTATAACCTTCTTAGTAACTTTAAAACCGTTTCTGCCTCGAAGATTACAGAGATGTTTACGGTCTACGGTTTACATGCAGCTTATCAGCGTGATTGTGACCATCACTGATCTGCCACAAGGAAGCGAGTGGTGAGATCTCAACAAAGAGGTGATCTCACTCAGTATAATTTCCGAGCTGTTTTAACTTGTCCAACTTAGAAGTTATTTGTTAGCAGAATTTTGCTAATCGTGAGGACCGGGCTGCAAAATATCCAAAACGCCCTGGATTGTGAATAATCGGATTTAGTAGTAGCTGGGGACTTGAACCTCGCGAACATCTTTTGACACAGTGAAACAGACAGGGGGGTACTTCCGAGTAGGATATCATGAACTCGAAAGGGAAGGCTTCGCGTGATAAGAGTGGTCACTGCGTTCTGCGCTTCGAAGTTCGTGCGATGAACAGGCCTCTCTTGAAAAAAATATTCGTACTTCTGGTAGAAGGGATATGACACTGCTTTTGGGAGCGGCGCGTGATGTACCTTGACTCTTGAGAAGGGGAATACCTCTATCGAAGATAAGTTTGAAATCACTCAAGAACGGCCTATATAGGCCCATATGGGACTCATGGACCACTTTCAACGGTTCAATGGGTTGTGAATAGAAGCATGAAGCTGAAGCTTTTGAGAGTTCCGTACCTCGATGCGTAGAATCTCAAGGTCCTCAGCAATGGAATGAAATGGACAAAAGGGTGCAGTCTCCAAACTAACGCAATAGATGTTGGTCAAGGCGCGCCTGCAGCGACGAGCTACAACATGGTCTGGTAGATCATTCTAAGCCTTGCAAATACCCAACGAGAAAAAGCTACGTCTGCATTCTAGTCTGCTATGTTGGACCTCTAGTTTTAAGGGATGGTTCCCCAGTGTCACGCTTTCTCCTGTTTAACGTCAGGCCTCACTGACGATTAGAAGACTTCATTATCCAAAAGATCAATAGCAACTCACCTCTAATCCGACGATACTCTGAGGAGTACATGCTTAAAGATTTCAGCTTTTCTTCACACAGCCTAGTTTTCGAACCCCGGACTGCCTTAGTAGCTGGACGTTGCACAGTCTCCAGGAGCAGCTTGTCCCCTTGAAGATGTGGTGGCCAGATCTCAGCTCCACTCTCCAGAAATCGTTATAAAAAAAGTTGAAAATGACCAGGGTTGAACTGTCAGAAGAGACGTTTCAATAGCGCCAAGGTGTTGCTAACCTTTTTGCATTTGTTTCAGCGTTCGCAGAGCTCGAGAGGGTGTGCGAGACAGTAGCTCCTAGATCCTTCTCAATAAAAACTGTGTGAAGGGAGTGCCCGTCAAAGTGATAGGTGGTGTTCAGGGAGCTGTGAATGTGCATAACAACACTCCTGTGGAAGGCCACCCGAGGTGGTTGAAACGTAGAGCATTACAACTTGCTCGTAACGTTGTGTTATTCCCAATTTGTTTATCAGTCATTGNAACTTGCTCGTAACGTTGTGTTATTCCCAATTTGTTTATCAGTCATTGGTAGTGTTGACGGCCCGCCAAATTTTGAAGTCGTCAGCAAACACTAGTAACGGGAAGGCGATGGAAAGGGGAAGGTCGTTGATAAATATCAAAAACAGTTGGGGGCCAAGGATTGAACCTGGAGGTACTCCGCTGAGGCTAGGCCTGCAGGTGGAAAATGCACCATTAACGCGCCCCGTGTGCAGACAGTTAACAAGATACGACTCAAGCCACTGAAGAAGATCGCCTCGAATCTAGTAGTGAGAAAGCTTACCAATCAAAACAGCATGGCCCACGCGGTCGAATGCTTTGGCAAAGTCAAGATACACGTCTATTCCATTGCTCTGATCTAATGCTTTGGTCCACTGCTCGGTGGCTATCAGTAGATTTGTGATGCACGAACGGCTCTTTCGAACTCCGTGTTATGCGTTGGAGAAGAACTCACGAGAAGTGAGGTGCTTATAAAACGAGTCATATACAGGGGTCTCTGGAAGTTTTAATTCGCTTGGTAGTAAAGCATTTGAACTAATCAGTGAGGCAATCACGTCTACCACCCTTAAAAACGGGCGTGATACTCGCGAGTTTCCAGCTGCTGGGTACTATTCCTTGGGAGACGGATTGTGTAAACGGTAAGTTAAGTGGATCAGCAAGCTGTTCTACCGCTTTTCACAAGGCCTTGGGAGGTATATCATCGAGGTCAGGAGAGCTGCCTCTAAAGCACCTGAGTTTAGCCAACACCGCCATGGAAGACGTCCATGGTGTAAGTGCCGTCACTTTCGGTGTCAGGACGAACCTGAGGAAATGATGATTACTGCGCAAAAACACTGTTGTAAAACTCTGCGAGGAGAGCAGTGGCCTCCATATCAGAGCTCGTAAGACCTGATGGGCCTGAAAGTTGCGGAACCCCAGCTTTCGCTTCGTGAGTTGATTCTACAAACCGGAAAAGGCTATTTCGGTCGGTGATAAAGCTTTCCGTCAGACTGTTGATAATGAGGACGGTCACGTCGAATTAGCGATGTACACCGACTCCTCAAGGCATCGACTATTTTTCGGTCAATTTCAGATCCCGATATTCGATAGCACGTCCAAGCATACCGCTTCTTCAGGATAGGTTTGAATGTGCTAGAGCGTAGTTGACTAAGGGGCTTGTCCAGTACGGTGGCTGACCTTGGTGTAGATTCATCAGCGGCTACGGAAAGAATGGTAGTAAACATCCCACAGAGATCATCTACAGGCTGAAGGGAAGTGAAGTTGACTCAGGACTGCGTCTCCAAATAACCCTGTAATTCCTCCACATCCATTTTTCGAAAGTTTCTGCGATTGTTAGCCGTTGAGCTGACTAGGTTCGTGCTGCAAATGAAGTCGAATAAGACGACCGCGTGGTCACTGAGTCCGAGTGGTGCGGTGATTGCAAGGTTGTCGGCCACCAACTCTTCTTCAGTGAATGAGTAATCCAGCCGCGATCGGTTATGGCCAGTGCGCCACCGAATGAAACCGGAGATGTGCTCCGTTAAGCCCAATGTTCTGATTGTGTGAAAAAATGGTGCAGACAATTTTCCCTGCCTGTGTATGAGAAATCCAGAGAGTTAATTTCAGTCAAGTGGAAATCGCCCATTAAGAGAATATGGAAAAATCCTAGAGTAAGTAAAACTTCCAACCTAGATAATAATGGCTCGTCTTTTGACTTATCTGAAGGTGGTGGACGATGGAGAACCCCTATTAGCCAGCGGTTGGAACCATTTAGACGGATCGAGCACCAAACGGTTTCTTGAATCGCAGCAAATACTGACTTGTTGAAGAGGAAGTCCTGAAGAGAAGCTTGGAAGTAGAGGGCCGACCCCCCCTCCTCTACATTCAGTTCCATCCGCGCAGAAGATAAATATACCCTCTAAAGCGAGCTCAGGGTCAAGGTAAGAAGTGCTGAGCCACGACTCCGTTGTGGTTTTTGCGGAAGATCAGGGTTCGCGGGGCCCTGGTAGTTTATTTACTAAGCTAATCGCGTTGGTGTACACGCATTTCACAGAGTCAATGGTAAACGAATGAACTTTATTCTAGGATTGTGTATGAGGTAGCTCATTCAAAACGCAAGGTTGCTGAAGGTCGTTGACCCCACATACTCCGGCCGTAGTGAATTTTTGAAGCCATAAAATCCTCAGTAGGCATCACCAAGCGACTGGTACGCTTGCGGTGATTGTATCTTAATAAATCCCGTTCCTCTTCATAACGACCGGGGTGAAATGAAATTCCGTCGGGGATACGACGACGTCGATGGCCGAACCGCTCCAGTATGTGCGATCTCATCTCTCTCGAAGTGACAGTACTTTTGAGAAGTCGTGGTCGAGATTCGCCCTGCTCCGAGTTGGGGCGCAGGATGCAGTGAATGCGTTGAACTTGAACGTTGGTAAGTTCAAGTGCAGTTGACGAATCGCCACTGATTTTTGTCGTGTTTCAGGTCGTCGCCAATGGCGTCGTGAACACATTACGAGACCGGTCAGCAGTTACCGTTCCCTTGGACAGCTTGCTTCACTGGCGTTCAGTCATTGATATATCGGGGTACATCCGGGCTTCGGAGTCTTCTAGCAGCTTGTGTGCCGCTAGGGGAACGTCTTTAGTAAAATTAGATTGCGAAAACACGACCCTTGCTAACCGAGGCTTTTTAGCATGTGGTGAGTCCAGTTTCCTTGCTAACCTCGTGATAGAGTTTGGGACATGGATTTATGCTCATTTTCGTGCAGAGGCTCCTCCAGAGCTCTCGATCATGCTCATCACGGTGCTTTAAGCAACTGGCGGCACATTCCGAAATGTTCTGAGCAATTATAAAATCCTTTCGAGCAGAACAGCTCGGCTTTTTAGGGGCGACGGTGTTGGTGTCCATGGAGAATTTCGTCGAAATTCCGCCTCCATTTACGTAGGTCTCCCGACCAGCAAGATTGGGCTCCTTAGTTAGGACCGAGCGAAGAACCTCTGAATCGGTCAGTGTCTGCTTGCTCGCTGCCGGCGGGTTGTCGGCAGTAATGGACGTGAGAGTTTTCGAAGCGATCGAAGTAACTCTCTTCGACTTTGCCCCTAAAGCAACTGACGCATATGATACTGTGCCTGTAGTACCTGCGTTGCATACCTTACTGACTATAGCCAATGGGTCACGGGTTGTTACATCCACTGCATATGGTGGGGTGCTAACTTCAGAACCAAGAGCCTGCCTAGCGGTCCTACAACTGAGACAAACAAGATAGATACCTTAGCTGTGTTGCTGTCAATATTTTGTCAATCTCATTAGAAACACCTAGACACGAGGTGTGGAACCACTTATCGCAGATCAAGCACTGCATGGTGTGGTCTTTCGCGCGGGCAAACTTTACACAACATCCGCATTCAGACCTTTTCACCATCATTGGTGAGTTTATATGTAGGTCTGGGGCGACTAAGCGAATAGGAATAAGCTAATTCGTCATTCTTGAAGTCTTTAGGGTAACGAAACAGTCAAATTTTAGCCAACCGACGTAGACAGAAATTCTAATTCACAGTATTCGAACCTTCCACACACCTAGTGTCAAGAAGAGCCCAAAGTCGTCCCTCCTGGCAAACTAACGGTGAGTAGAACGTTTATCAGGTGGGATAAATGTTGGGAAGAATACAAGAAAGCCAAAAGAAATAATAAATGACTTCAGTACAACAGCAACACAGGTTGCAAGGCCCAACGTCTGGCAAAGTACCGTTTTGAAGCGGGTTTTGAGCGCAAGGCTGAAGTGTTTTTACCCGTACCTACAATCCAAAGGAGCCTGCAGACAGGAATTAGGAGCTCTGTTGACGAGAGGGTGAATCAGCCACTGGTGAGACGGAGGAATCCAACCTATTTCATGAGTTTTTGTAGGGGATTCATAGGAGGGAAGATGTGAACAAGATCCTCCCGGAGTTGGTAGAGTCCAGACCTTGCAGTAAAATGAACAACGTGTCTCTCACTGAAAAGGAGATTGTTAACGTCTTGAGTTCGATGAAGCCCTCAGATTCTGCAGGAGCCGATGACATCCATCTAGCCTCAGCTAAGCCACTAGTGAGAATTCTGCGACGTCCCGCATGACAACTCTCCACGGTCTATTTAAAAGAGTGGGAGATTCCACTGTGGTCCATATTCACAAGGGGTGCTCGCTAAACAACCAAAACAGTTATAGGTCGGTGAGCCTGACAGATGCAGTTGGAAAATGTCTGGAACGGACCACCGGAGACAAGGTTCTAACGTTTCTGATTGAAAACCGTCTCAGCCTTGCACAACACGGTTTCCGGATAAATGAGTCTTATCTGCCCAACTTTCTACTTTTCCTGGGTGAGTTCACGGGAAGATTGGACGAAAGCTGGAAAGTCGAGGTATGCTACTTCAATTTCAAGAAAGCTTTCGATTCAGTGAAGCAGCGTTATCTTACCCACAAGTTAACGTGATTTGGTCTTTCCAACCAAGTAATTGGGTATAGGATTCCTTGTTTAGCGGAGGTTTTAATATGAGGGTTGCCAATAGATTCTGAAGTGGGTACAAGCCACAGTGGCGGTCCTCAAGTGTCTGTTTTAGTTCCTCTTCTTTTCTTGATGCCCGTAAATGATCTGGTGGCAAAGCCTTATAACCCGTGCTTTTATTTACAGATGATGTCAAAATAGCAGGGTCAACAAACCGAATCTTAACGTGGCTTCTCAAGTTGGACCTTCCACAAAATACCGCCAAATACCAAACCGTAACTGGTAGCTTTTAAGTGTGTGGAAAAGGCTCGAGACCTGAGAGTGCTGATCAGAAATGATTTTAAGCTCTCGTCTCAGTACAAGGCGGCTGCACACTCAATCCGCAGTAAGCTGTTTGTACTTGAGAGGGTTTCGTGTAACAGGCGACTGGAAGTATTTTTGCCACTGTACAATGCCATAGTTCGGTCACATCTAAATTACTGTATGCAGGCGTGGGCATCCTATTTACACAGATCCATTCAGTGCATTAATAGAATACAACTTGCTACTCGATTTGCAGTCGTATTTGAGGGCAAGCCCTATCGTGATCGATTAACGGAGCTAGGAATGTACTCCATGGGAAGGAGAAGATTGAGAGGTGGTCTTGTTGAGACCTTCAAAACTCTCAAAGGCACGGACGGCGTAAAGGCCATAGATTAGTATAAACAAGCGGGTCAAGACACCATCACCAAAAGTCAGTCTCCGATCAAAGAACAACAGGGCTAGTTTAGACTTACAGACATCGGATAGTGAATGCGCGGAACAAGCTTTTACGCGGAGTAGTCCATAGTGACATCGTGATCTCCATTAGAATGCACCTGGATAGTGTGTGACCGGAGACCTTTCCAGAACTCCTTTATCATAACGGACAAGGCCTCAACAGATAAGGGTAGTTTAGTATGGCAGCATAAAGGCCCATTCTTTATCTTTTCATTTGCACTAATCATGCTACCAACCTACAAAACAAATCCTGAGTCGTCAAATTATTTCTGATCCGCAGTCAACGTTTCAGACTACATCTTCTATGACGGTGTCCATTTGAGATAATGTAGTACAGACGCATATGGTCAAGCATCCCAGTGTGACTGGGTATATGAAGTGGGGAAGCATACGCTTGCTGGCATCTGAGTAAATGTTCTGCTGATGGTGTCGCCCCGTTGTTTTATATGTGCTTGTCTCGACGCACCTTCCCGACTGATAACCTATCAACTCGTGTACCTCTCGTTTTCTTATACACTTTCCTTCCTTCCTGTCTCGCGTAACCGCGGTGCTTTCATATGGTTACGGTACCTACTTAACACAGATCGGAAACCTCCGATCGGAGATCAAACTGCTAAATCGTCAAAAATCTTTGCTTGCAGACAAGGAGCGGTGATATCACAGGTGGAAAGTAGAGCATGATGTGCCTTGTTCTCATGCCGTTGTCCATATGCAGGTCGTGGGGTGAAACAGTTCTTTTCGTTTGCTACACTTTATCTCACTCCTGAGTCTCAGGCTGTCTAGCGGTATAACAAGATGATCGAATCAGTGAGGTCTAAAACAGTTAATAAAAAGACGCAACTCGGTGCCAAAAGATAAACCCCTAAATTGTGTCGTTGAGGTAACAAAGGAGGGGTGCTGAGTTAAATTGGATTTGATTGGTCCATTTTGCTTTGTGCCTCAGATAGGGTCAGTCCTGTGAAAGTTCGTTTATACCAGGTGAGTCGTCTGTGACTCACTTTCTTTTTCTAACCATTTTTTGTTTGCCGAGTAATGGGTAAAAGTAGTATTCGTTGCTTAGGAGAAGTCTCCCCGGTTGATAGAATGTGTCCTGCACTGATGCGTAAAGATGCTTGTCAAACACATCTGTGACTGCATACCTACGGGAATTTGCGTTTTGGTGATCATAGAGTAAAAAAGACCGAGTTTGTATCCAAGGGGGTTACTTTGATGTCTCATCACGTGCGTTTATCACTATCTGTATGTCCTGTACGTTCTGCTTGAAATCCCTCTATTAGTAGCCTGATGGTGTGCACTGAGACAGTCATCGGGAGGTCATGGTGATATTTTCCTTTCACTTTGGTAGTCAAGACGGACCTTACAGTTGGAAAACGGAACGCGGAAAATCCGCAAATCTCTCTTTCAAGTGGGACAGTCGCGGCTCTGGGTGCCCTCCTCTGACATTCCGGCGCAAACACTCTGGACGCTTGATCGGTAACAGCCGCTTCGTCCTGTGCAGCTTGAGCTTGAACCCGACATAGTCCCAATCACTGCAGATACGCCGAAAAGTTGGCCTCTTTGTTGGGTCCGGCCTACATTTTCTTGTTTTCCTAATTTATTACAGTCGAACCGTTAAGATTGCCAGAACGTGTCATGCGGAAGTTATTGACTGGATTGCGAGTGTATTAAGTGATTGATACACCTGTCTGAGTTCCATAATTGCCGTTTTCGATGCAAGTCAATTGTGTCTGGTTGAACTGAAAGACTGGCGGAACTGGTTAGAGCAACAACTATACTCCTCAGCGTTCACAGCATCTGATCCCTGCACTCCAAATCCTCTGGTGATATGCTAAAAATGTGCTGATACAGTATCCTCAATTACCGCAACAACACCGGCTATCGGGAAAATGTGGTGCCCTAAATTGGGAAGCACTTTTGGTTGTCACTCCTGTGTGAGTTCGAGATGGTACCAATTTGATTAAGAATGACTGTCACGAGGGGTGTTCAGCATTTTATCCTACTCCTCCACGCTTTCAGTCTTACAGCAATGCTGACGTGTGGAAACCTGGTGGAGCGTGCTGTATGCACGCTAAATGAATGTAATGTAATTGCCGGCGAATGAACGAACTGCTAAAGTATATGTGGATGTTGCTTGATAGCTCTGTTGCATACAGAAGTGTCTACATAAATCATGCGGCATATTATATGCTCATGTACGTATCTGACTGTGCGTCTGTGGATTTGTTCGGAGTTAGAGTTGTTTTTCTAAGGAGACAGGTAGACTGTGTTACTTCTTGAAGTTACTTGCTGTTCACAAGTAAAAGTGCGCGTGATTCGTTTGCTAACTGTTTAGAGCGCTTTTCTCGAAACGTAGTCGAACCGTGCTTTCACCAGGCATTGCGGCAGAACGCGACAAGGTTCAGATGAAACGTGCCTTTCCAACAGCGCTTGAAAGTCCGAGAAGCACTTAACTCTGGATCAACGGCAGTAGCCAAATAGGCTTACACCCACCGACGATACTCGAAACGCCCCCAAACCAAAGTGCGTGGAATCTGTGAGCACTTGGAGGACAGTCGAAAAGATGTGCGATGAACGAACTCGAAGGTGAGGATAGTGAATACGTCGTTTGGAAAGTGCGAACATCCGTTGCGTGCAATTAGTTCCACGAGGGATGTGAGTGGCACCGAGTTCGTATCACACCTATAGCATGCCTATAAGACTAACGGGCGTGAGTTCAGGATTGAATTCAGGCTATTCCGAGAAGCCACACAGTTGTGAATCACTGCATACAGCTATTTCAAAAATATCATGTTTCACTACCAGTCACTGTGCGGTACGTGTTTGTGACAATTCCGACTCCCATTATTGAAGGGTTGCAGAACATACGGAATAAATAACACGTGGAATCCGGACGGTCGCGTTTCACGGCATCAAATTTGTTCAGTTCATGGACAGTATCCCACCTGTGCATCGAACTAGCTCAATAGAGCGGGTGCGAATCCCTCATGTCAGCTTTGGGGACCTTTTGGGTTCTGCTATCGGAAGCCGGGTTAATTTTACTCTGTAGCCTTCAGGCTCGGGGACTGTGAGCTGAACTGACAGACAATGTCGTGGCCATTCAAACACTCGATGCTAATGAGGGTGCTGCAAACCGCGTCCCTATTGGCGTAATTTGGACTTCACTCAAGCCATGCGAGCGGGTTATCCATGACCCTCAATAAATCTATTTTCATGGCCGGCCCCCTCACTACGTATCAGCGTGGCTTTGTGAACAAGAGGCGTTTGTCGATCCCTGTTTGTTTTTTGGATGAAATACCAGACTGAACAAATGGAAATAAGCGGATGTCTTTCCCATGAGCTTCATAAGACACCCGATCCATCTAGTCAACGGCTGTCTCAGTTAGTCCACTGAGCGGCACCAAAAGTTTGTGGTCACCTTTCGAAATGAAGCCCAAATATGCGGATTTGCTCAGACGGACACTGAAGCCTAGGGGTTCATCTCTGCGGCCAATCCGTTACGTTGCTACCAAAAAGATGAATATCTCTTTTTCAAATCAAATATTCAGTTCACCCCGTGTATGACGTTCGTAGGACCACAGCTAGAGCACTGTGTTCAAGCGTGTAACCCTAACCTTAAAAGGATACTAATTCTGTGAGGATGGTTAGTGGTATGAAAGGCCTAAGTTGTGTGACTAAACCGTCACGGTAAGACTGGACCTTGACGTGGTGTGACGGCTTGCGCATCTCGATGACCTTTTGGGCTAAACTGGACAGAGTTACTCATACCAGGCAGGCCAACAGGCAGAGGTCTGACAAACCACAGTCTCCTGGTCCTCCAGACTTGGGGTTGGAAGATGGTTGGCATCTCTTCCTGAAAAACGTACCATTTCTGGTGCATCACCACCCACCCGCTGCCTTGCGGTACAGGCTTTTGAGCCAAAGGCTTTGGTTGAGAACCCTAATCGTTCTCCTGTCTAGGTCTGGGCGTCCTGGCAGTATCTCAGCCCACACACAACCATGAATAC
>QNGE01003957.1:26497-36547 GCA_008508345.1 Paragonimus westermani
GTCATCGGTGGCGTCGTAAAGACGTTCGGTTGTCGCTGAAAGGAAGGGTCTATAATGCCTGTGTGCGTTCCATTTTGCTGTATGGTTCGGGAACGTGGCCTGTTCACAAGGAAGATATCAACAGGCTTGCTGTGTTTGACCATCGTTGTCTCCGCCAGTTGGCCCACGTTAAGTGGGCTGATCGCGTGAGCAATGCGGCAGTTCGCCGGCGCGTATTCCGGAACCCTCGGGATGCGCGATTAATTGGTGAACTAATTATGTTGCACAGCTTGCGATGGTTGGGTCACGTTCTCCGTATGCCAGCTGAGCGTTTACCGTACCGGGCATTATATACTGGGGCCACTAACAGTTGGGTAAAACCGCGTGGTGGTCAAGCAACAACGTGGTCACGAAACATGAAGACCTTGACTGCTCCATTGGGCAAAGTGAACTGAAATCGTCTGCTTGGATGGGGTCCTCGTGATCACTCAAACCGCTGGTTAGAGACGCTATCCGAAATGGTGATGTGTCACAGTCAATGGCGTGCCTGTATCCATACCATTTCTAGTTCTTCTGCTTAGTCTTCTTTAATATTTGTTGACCTTCGTAGTAATGTTTCCTTCTAGGATATTCCACGTCACTTATGAGGTGAGCGGCGGCCTGAGCCACAGTACCTTTGGCCAGGCTCATGACTGTTATGACGATGATGATTATGATGGTGTACTGACTGATATTAAGTATGAGGAAGACATTGCCTTACTTACTTTGGCAGAGAACATTCGGTCCATTCTGAATCCGCTAAATGATATGAGTGATCTATGTGATATACACTTTGCGCCTTCATAGTGTCGTGCCGTTACAAGATTGGGTTGATACCGACCCTGTCTTTTTTATTGCAGGCATACTGCTGGGGACTATCGATACCTCACCTACCTAAGTAATGTCATCTCATCAGCTTGTGTTACCGTTGACAAGGTGTCTACGAAGATAGTGAAAGCACATAGTGCATTTGTGAATCCCCATCACTTGCGTTTTTGGAAGGATGAACGTCCGTTTGTCGATTAATGTATATTTGCTCTTTGTTTTCCTATGGTTCAGAGTCCCGGACCATTCGTGTGGAAGGTGCGTATAAACTCTCGGTATTCGCCATCGTTATCTCCACTAACTGACTTGTTTTAACGGGGCTGATTTTGCGAGCAACACGACAATCTGTCGACGCGTGTTTAGGAAATGTGTAGGTTCACAACCGATAGGTCACAAAATACAATCTTCGCTGGCTGGGATACGTACTCCGTATGATGGCAGAGCGTTTGCCACACCGCGCACTGTCCACTGTGACTGCTGATAGTTAGAAGACACCTTTAAGCAACCAGGCGCTCACGTGGTCACTGACTATGAAAACTTTTATCGTTCCGTTGAAAAAGATTAGTAGGTATCGTCTACCTAGTTGAGGAGTTGTCAACCATCCACACTATTGGCTGGAAACGTTCCTTATTCTGACAGTATCGCAGTCAATGGTGAGCCCGTATCTTCAAAGTTACTGACTTTTCCATGAAACAATATAGTTTTTGTTCGTTTGTTTTTTTTCGCCTTTTTTCTTCGCTGCACACCTGTACGTATTTATTATTCTGCTACTTCTTGGACTGCTTCCAACATCAACGGCAGCCAGAGCCATCGTGCTCATGTGTACGGTCGAAAGCTGAAAATGTTAGTAAAACTGAGTTTGTCGCCGTCAGTGGTAAGCCCGTATCTTTAAAGTTATTGACTTTCATGACGCTGTATTATTTTCCCGTCCCTCCTTTTCCTTTCTACATCTGTACTTGTTCATTAATCCCTTGATCACTGTCAATACAAGTTTCACTCGTAACCGTACTACCCAGGAGTACTGCCCAAAGCTGAAAATGCTGGCGGTAGTTCTAAGTGGAGCCACGCTACCCATAAATAAAAGCCATGTGCTTAATTTGAGACTTGGTTCAATTTGATTTTGGAAAGCGCAACTTGGACATTGGTGCGCACGTTGTCTAGGAATAGTGCCGACTAATTATAACCTGTGGTCGTTGCACAGTTGCAGCAGTTGCCCCCCACTGTCTGAACGATGTGATGCCAACCCAAAATTGTCATTTAAACGAGGGTCAACCTCACTAAGGCAGCCTACGTGGGTGGTCTTATTGTGGTGGATTACCTAACCGGAGGTGCGAGTACTTCAACTCTCGGCAAAATACCTCGATGCGGCGGGGAGGTACGTCCAAAAGTCCACAGTGAGCGCATTGGAGATAACATGGGCGACCGGATGAGTCATCGCTCAGCTGCATTGGACCAACGGACAAGACATGACAGGGAAAATGAGGTGGACGACCAGATCGGAGCGCGATTATTTCAACATTCTGGGGAAAATCTCGATATGGCCGTAGAATACGGTCAAAATCCACGGTGGATAGATTGCGGACAGCACGAATGACCGGACAAGCCGCCGCCCAACAGTCGAGAAATGACGGGTGAAAATCCCCCTGATAGAAGGTGTCGGAAACAAACCGGGCCGAAGTGCACACGATGTGTGGGCTGAAACCGGGGTGTTGTGGACCGAGATTCTGACTCATAGACGCGAGCGCGCGTAGCGTGGGAACCAGCGAGTTCGTTCGTATCCAGCCGAATCCCTGACTTTGTGGCTTCGTAGCTCAGCTGGTAGAGCGCTTGCCGCGTTGACACATGCTGTGTCTGTCGCTGGTTCGAATCCAGCCGAAGCCCTGACTTTTCACAGTTGGGTCTCATCTAAATAAAGATTGTGCTTTATTGAACGCCTTCTTCGCTGTATTATCACCAGCCAAAATTAGTGTAGCGGGGCTATGTGTCTACCCAAGGGTAGCGGCCAAATTCGAGTGTTTGACGTCGGTACTTGATTTCAGTGCAGTCGGTTGGAACACGTGCAAATGAAGGATTTCTGAAGATTTTGTGTCCATGGCTTGTGTTTACGGAACTAGCCCAGCGAACTACACAGTCTACCGTTAACGGGAATCTAGTCTACCAATACAGCCGTCTTACTTCTGTATGGTCTGTGGCGGCGGCTGTGGCGTCGCCGGAAGCGTACGAGTGACGTCGTGCTGACCGTGTGAGTGTTGTCTATTCGATACACCGATTAATTCCTCTGATTCTAGTCTGTAAACTGCAATAAGCGTTGACTTTTAATGAGCTCAGCGTTTGAACAATAGAGTTATTTCTACCTACCCGTTTCAGATGCCATCTTCATAAGCACACTAGCTGGTGTTCTCGACCTAAGCAAGAGCCGAGGAAGCCCGTATACTGATTGGTAAGGCATGGGATTTACCGAGATAGTGTTATTAATCAGCTACATCCGTTGTAGGACCTGTAGACTGATTACTTGGAATCTGGGTTGAGAAGGCATGGCGGTTAAATTGAATAGAACATTGAGGGCGAGGTCAGCAGTGGCAACTTCCCTAAAGTAGCCCGGTTCATATTATAAGACGGTCGATGCACCATTGAATTGTCAGCGTTGTGGACGTTCATGGTTGTATATGGGTTGAGGTACTGCCAGGATACTCAGGCCTAGGTGGCGGAGTGATCGAGGTTATTCACAACCCTTGATTCAGAAAATTGAATCGTAAGGCACCGGATGGGTAGCTGTGTACTGAAACTAGCACCACTTGTTTGGAGAGGGATTTCAACTCTTTTCCAATCCCCACCTTGGAGTATCAGAAGACTAGTTCGTCAGACCTCCACCCGGTGATCTGACTGACATGAACGATTGTCTCTCTGACTATCGTACCGCTTAGTTTAGCCCAATAAATCATTGAGACGCGCAGGTCGTCATACTGCGTGAAGGTCCAGTCTCATTCTGACGAACTGCAAATGTGCATCGCGGTCAGTGCATTCCAGCAAAACATCCCTGTTTCCTAGCGCGGCAGCCCGCAGGCTGTAGCAATCGCAAAAGTGACGATCTATAGGGTGAGTGAAATTCACATCGCACCTTCAAAGTGCTAAGTACTTATTCAAGACAGACGTTTTAATCAAGAGTTTTCTTTTGCAGGCAGTCTACTTGACAACAGTGACCGTTTTAACTACTTGGTGCCATTATCTCCTCAGTTAGTAACATCGCTGATGGCGTATTCGCGAGAATGCCAACGATACGTGTTGCTCTCGCCAACCTGCGCCGTCTGTGATGTCAAAAATGCGTGCAGTTGTCGCTGAGACGCATGTGTGATGTTTCTGAACGATCCATTTTGTCGTATGGTTTGCCAACGCGGTCTGCCCGTGAAAAGGTTATCAACAGTCTAACGTTTAATTGTTATCGTCTCCGCCACCTAGCCGACGTCAAGCGGGATGATCCCACGAGCAACGCGAAAGGTCACCAGCACACGTTTCGAAAAAACTCAAGGTACGCGATCGGTTGATTGAATTGTATCGTCGCATAGCCTGCGCTAGTCGAGTCACGCACTCCATACGTCTGCTGAGTGTTCCCGGCATCAGTCGTTGACTACCGTAGTTCTGGAAGGTACGCTTTGGGAATCCAATAAGCTTGATATTGAGCTTCCTTGCGCCAGGTTTACCGATCTGGAGTGTGCGGATGACAATGTCTTATTTAGCCTCTCTGCCGAAGATATGCGGACCACGGTGAACAAGGTGAATGACCGAACTAGTTTGTATGGAGCACGCTTCTCACTTTCAAAGTGCAAAATGTTTCTTCAAGACTAGGACATTCCCACTCCTACCTTGCAATTGTGGACACCCGCACGTACTTGGGTAGCACTATCTCATCAGCTTACAACATTTCTGATGAGATATCAGCGAGGGTAGAAAATGCACGAGTTGCCTTTGCCAGTCCGCGTCATCTGTGGCGTTTGGAAGACATTGGGTTGTCGCTGAAAGGAAAGGCATATAATGCTTATGCACGTTCTGCTTTGCTCTGTGGTTCGGAAACGTGACCTGTTCGCGACGACGACATGAGGGGACTTGCAGCGTTTGACCATCATTGTCCCCGCCAATTAGCCCACATCAACTGAACTGATTGCGTGAGTAACACGTCCGTTCGCCCATGCGCATTCTGGAGCGCTGAGGATGTGCGATCAGTCGGCCAACCAATCTCGCTGCATAGCCTGCCATGGTTGGTTCACGTACTCCGTATGCCAGGTGGGCGTTTATCGTGCCGGGCATTATAGGCTGGGATCACCAACGGTTGGGTAAAACCGCGTGGTGATCAAGCAACAACGTGGTCACAAAACATCAAGACCCTAACTGCTGCGTTAAGCAAAGTGGGTAGCTATCGCATACGTAACTGGGGTCCTCGTGATTATTCAAATCGCTGGTTAGGATCACTGTCCGAGGTGATAGTGTGCCACAGTCAATGGCGCACCTATATCCTTACTATTTCTGGTTCTTCCCGTTCGTCTTCCTTTATTAATTTTTAGACTTTCTAGTGACGTTTTCTTCTAGGGTATTCCATTCCGCTATCGAAGTGGGCAGCAGCCCGAGCCACACTTACTTTCTGGTCAGGCTCATGGCTGCTATGATGGTGAGGTGTCGCATGACAGGTTGGGGTTTCTGTATTCCCTCAAGTCATCTATTTGAAACGCTGTCTGAGCTGGCAGCGTGCCATAGTAAATGCAAGTCCATAGTCACAACATCTCTAGCTCTCTTCAGACTTGCCTTTTCCAGTTTTTCTTGACGTATCTCTCTGGCGGATTTCACTGCGTTGTGGTAAACAACGGCTCTATCTAATTAACTATTTAATAGGGCTTCTAGATGTTATAAATAGATAAAATGGCTTGCGTTGAGGGTTTAGTAACCAATAATGGTAGTTGTCTCGTCCCTGATTTTTCTCACCATCTGTTTCGCAGCAGCTCATTGACGTCGACAACCAGTTACCATTCTTGTCATCGCAGGCACGTGTGCGGTTCGGGCGACTGTTTTTTCATCCTTAGGCGACTCAACACTATATTGTGTACGTGACCTTATACCACATGGCAGCCAACGCTTTGCAATGTTGATGCTAAAAGCTCGACCCAACTTATAACCTTTTGCCACTCGTCCCCTTCTCTTATCTCTTCAACTCTACGGCCGGTGATGCACACAGCTCCAAATGATCATGCCAGTAACGGCGTGTTACCTCTCTCTGGAAATAAAATTTTACACTCAAATTACTGCCGGCGTACTTGGTAGCAATGCAAAGATAATCCAAGACGCTACGAACCGCTTACCGATCAAAATGTCATGATATGTTACACTGGCATTCTCTAAGTGCAGGGCTGGTGGGCTTTTTTTCCTATACTCACTCGAGATGGTGGTAGTCTGTTTAGTTGTGAGTTCCATCTACTTCGAAAACCATATCACCGCTGAAGATGGTGTTATTGGAGATTTCGTCTTTTTGTCAGCGTTGTACATGCTCCGTGTATTATCCCTTGGTTTCATTTACTTTTCATGGGGCTGAATTGGTACCCATCCTATTGTAGCTTCGTGTGTTGTTCTGCTTATCACCTAACCGTGAAGGAAGTGCATTTAATGACGCGAGGCAGTGAAATCCCGTAAAGAAGCTATCTTGCCGATGACGCCTCACTTTCACTTGTGGCTCAGTTGTCTGTGTGCAAGGTGTAGGCACCTTGAGGTTGAATGTTTGAATATAAACAGACACGTTTTTTAGTAACTGGGTCTGTTCCCACCCTATTTTTTTCTTCTCTGCTTCTATACAGCGTTTGCTTTTTTCTTCTTGGTTGTGCGGCAGTTAGGCATCAATGTGAACTACTGATGTATTACTTTCCACGATAATGATGATGATTCTGCCTACCACTTAACTGGCTTCATTATTTTTCCTCCATGTCTCTTTATGTTTTCACCATCTCATATAATTGTATAGCATTTTACCTAATAGCGTTATCATGGATTATTTGTGCACAAATGAGTTTTTTTCTTACAACCTGCACTTTTGAACATTCCAGTCTTTTTGGGCAAGGGGTTCAATTATTACATACACTGTTGAACTGTGTAAGTCATGTTTCGCCTTTTTAGCATGTTGAAATCCAACACCGGAGTTTTTGACGGGGTTCCCATGCTTTCGAAGGCTGGGCGAGGCAGTCCCGGGCGAAACAGTCATGGCCATGGGTCGCAACCGAACCTTCATTCTGGTGGCACTTCTCCACTTGTCACCGGCCCACAAACGGGAGCACAACCTGTTTCTGTGTCAGTCGGCCCACCACGAGGAGTTGCTCGATTCCATACGATGGACGCACATCTGGCGGCCTCTAGGGCTTCAAACGCGAATTCGTTGCATCGATCTAGTCCGCAACACGCGTCACTCCAATACCTTCCTCGGTATGGCAACAACTTAAATAATACAACATTGAGTCACTCACCGCACCTGCAGTCCATCCAGTCTGCTTACCAATATCATGTACATCATCATAATCACCACACTCCCTCTTACCCTGTGCATTCAACCGCCCAAAATATGCACACAGGCCCAGTGTCTGCTGTACCTACTCAAACTCCCGGACTTCAGCTACGAGACTTCATGCTCAATCGTAAGTTCCCCCTACGTTATACTTGTCTTTGTTAAGCATTGACAATGTATCGGCAGACTGGTTGATGTCCTGTCTTAGAACGGATCTCCTGTTCATATTTTTTAATTTTGATTCCTGCACAAATCTTATTCTAGTTACAGGCGGTGTCATATCTCGCACGGCAGCTTCATACAGTTCACCTGTGCGTCTATACCCATTTTTCCATGGTGTGTGGTATTGTACGCATCTCCGTTCTATGTTTTGCCGCAAATTTTCATGCGCTTTAGAAATTATTGCTGTCCAACTTATTTGAAGTCAATACCGCTTGCGATACGGAAACCCGAATGTACAGACACTTCTACTTTTAGACTGCATTTGTCTTGTGCGCGTAGTTTGTCAGGGCGCACATTGTTGTCTGAAAATGCACTCGTGACGGAACTGATTAGTGGCTGCGAGTGGTTTTCGGAACTAGTGCTGTCAGATGACGTCACGATTTTCTTCTTACCCATCACGATTGATCGAATTGTCGAGACCTAATTTTCATGTTGCGTACACTCAACCGACAGCTCTGCTGATATGAATTTTTGCCACGTGCTCTTCTTTTTTTAGAGCATCAAAGATTCCTAGTTTGCACTGAGTTTAATCCCAGTGTACAGTGTTGAACTAGATGTGAGACAATAGTCGCCTCTGTGCTAAACGATTGTATAGGTGCCTGCATAGTCCCACATATAGACCTCTCAAAATTACACCATTTTTATGGACTTTTCATGTATTTCATATGCAAGATACAGACCATATGGTGTCAGATATTTCGCGCTTCACTTGTGTTAATCACTCTTTCCTAAGCAATACTCATATTTGCAACGGTCTGACGGTTTCTTTAGTACTTGGAACTTTGCCTGCTGGAGAATCAAGCGTATTGTCAGTAAAATTAAAACCAGACAAATAGATGCAGGATTTAGGAAGTTGTGGCAAAGGTGATACTGGTTACAGTTCCACAGCACATCTGACGGCGTCCCCAACCATGTTTTTGTGGGTGTCCAATCGTTGAGGCTGTGGACTCAAGCCTTGACATGTTGCTTTCTTCTTTAGTGTCACGTCTACTAGTAAAAAGAGAGGTAGCGTACGCGGCCCGTGTCTCAGTTAATAAATTCGTTGACATACGACAGCAATGCGTGCATGGGTTTTAATGCCACAGTCCCTGAAGACCCATCACCTGACATTCCCGTTGTTGTGGTGTTAATTCCATCACATGCTAACAGTTGTGTACAAGTAACGAGTATCCGATAGATAATCGCGGATTATGTTCCAATCAAATAGGCCGGGTTTCTGAACTGTGTCGCAAGGCAGAACGCATTTCTGCGGATCATATCTGTTTTTCTCCAAGGCGACCCACATCTTTCCCGATCCGCACGTAATGTACGCTGACAAGTTCCATTTTGGTCATTGAGTTTTTGTTGTTGTTTGCTCCCTTCGCCTATCTATCAACATTATCCAACACTATCACAACTGTTAGCATGCCTCCACCAAGAGTGAGCATATGCACAGGCTGGTGCCTATCCTGAACCGATACGATCTTTCATGACTAGTTTATATCACCGACGTACTTAGAACGCATTGTGCTTCCTATGAATGAATAGAGCGAATCGCATACACAAAGGTTATCTCTCGGCAGAAAATTCATGCCAATGAGCATTTATTTTCTAACATTATCTCAAAGCCTTTTTCCACACTGGTATCATCTTTAGCCATGAGAAAAGACCATTTGTGTAAAATCCCTTCGTTTTGAACGGTAGAATTTCTCTATCGCATTTTCAGGCTACAAAAGTAGTATGTTTGTTCTAACGAGTTCGTCTGTTGCGGCTTTTCTGATTCCGATTGCGCGCATTAATTACCGCGATAAAGCAATGTCCGAGAGAATACTCGAGTTTTCAAGGCCGTCATGTGGATGTATCTAGATATAGGGTCCAGCCTATAAAGAGTAGAACGCACGAACCAATGCATGTCATCGACCAGTTTGTGGCCTACAACGCCGTAACAGTCAACTAGCTTCGTTAACATGTTTTGGTATTCCAAAACCAGCCATGGGTGACAGATACAGGTACAGCCGCATCAGTCCCAAGGTGTGCGAGCACAGTATCGAAGCTTTCGAAAGAGGCGATATTTGACACATGATAGCTCGCCTAGATGGAGTCAATTGCAAAATCGCGTATAAATGGCTCCACGTATTCTGTATCAATTACGGAGCGCGACCCCGGTGAGGACATAGTAGTGTTGTATAACAGGCAGTTTCGGTGTGAGTAGTATACTACTCACAAGTAGTGTATCACCCACATGGGGACATTCAGGAGCAAAAGGACAAGAAGAGACTATCGAAACAGTGTGTACATGATGTGTGAGAACTTTCACCGGGGCGAATGACCACGTACTGTCACCCAATGTATGTGAGTGCATGTCCGTCGTGCAAATGAGTGTACACGTTTGTGGTTTAGTTTTTGACATGACCTATACGGAAGTTTGCGCAATAAACCAACTTGTTGGTCAAGCGTCTTTTGCGGACACAACA
>QNGE01003957.1:38906-71386 GCA_008508345.1 Paragonimus westermani
GGGCGAATGACCACGTACTGTCACCCAATGTATGTGAGTGCATGTCCGTCGTGCAAATGAGTGTACACGTTTGTGGTTTAGTTTTTGACATGACCTATACGGAAGTTTGCGCAATAAACCAACTTGTTGGTCAAGCGTCTTTTGCGGACACAACAGTAGTAAGATTTTAAATTGGTCTGAAATCGGCACATTGCTGGACTGATCTCCATAAACTCGATAGTGACCTTCGCATCTTTCAGAATGCATTCGAAAGTAGGGTTTGAGAAGGAAGTGTCGACAGCTACCAGCAACCGATATTTGACGGTTCATCGCTGCTAAGAAGCTGCATCAAACCATTCAGCGTGAACTTCATTGAGAACTGGCCGATGTGACGACGTCTTGTTTATCGATTGGTGGAACGTTACGCGAGCTCCAAGACTATTTACTGGATTGGTGGGCGAGACTTGTTTTGTACGAGGTCGATGGGACGCTCTGTGAGTGAAACGAAAACGTGCATTTCTGCTGTCAGCAGTGGAGGCCGAAACCTACATTTGACTGGTGTCATGACGACCTGTACAATTTACGGGGTACGTACAACAGAAATGACTAGACAATAGTTCCGTGCTGTGCTACTAGACTGAAGACCAGGGCATCTATATCAACAATAGTGGTCATTTTCAGCAATGCTCCTTGTCATACTGATTTGGAAAACGTCTTCTCCGTATATATTTATTAAGGAGGGAAGGTATTGCGATTAACCACCACATTCACCCGTGCTGAATCCTGTCGAAAATGTCTGGAGCATAGTGAAAGCGAGGGTGAAGCAGCAGTTACTGATCCACTATGATGAATTGATAAGTGGAAGTACTTATTCTAAGCCAGCAGGAATAGCATGTGCACACCCTGGCACAAACAGTCCATACTTCTATCAAAGAGGTTACAGGAGAACAGCAAGTCCTTTCTGTTCACCACCTTGGGCGGTTTTATGCACCGAAGATGGACGATAAAGGCATAAAAATGTTGTCCTAAAGGACAAGTCTGCTAATAAAAGAGTACGTAAAAATGACCAGTTGATGAAACAGATAGTTTAGGTAGTAAAATTATCTCAAACATTTAACAGCAGTTCATTTGTCAAACGCCAGGTTGTTCGGGAAGCAAGTAGATTCAGCGGAGTGTAAGTGAGTGGTGTAGGCAAGCAACATGCCAAAAGTGTTCGGTTTTACGATCGTCTGATAAGGTTATTATACTGTCATTGGTGAGCACTATAGTGCACATAGTAACTGCAAGACTCCTGTGTCTGAATTATCTCCGAGTTTACAAAGTTCACCTCCGGCAGAAATATGTGAAACCCGTGCACTAAGTTTAACCTAAGGGTTATATAAATTAAAGTAAAATTGGACCAACAGTTATTGTTAAATCTGCACCAGCAAATTAGGGTTTGTCAGGTGGATATTCCAGTCGTTGGCCCCAGTAATGCCGCAAGAAGTTTGGAACACTGAGTTCCTTTTCACCGTTTCTTCAGTACGGAAAGAGGACATGCGGTGTGACATGTTGACGTTTCGTTTACCGTCAAATACTGTCAAATGCCACCTAATTTTGGCAGGCCCGACCCGGAAGAAAGCTTGTACCTAACGTGTACGGGAAGACTAGTGACAAAGGAAATATGCAAACAAGACAGTCGTACTTGGTATCATACTAGTTGATATGACTAACGTGGAAGTGGTCGAGTGTGTAAATGGATCCCCTGTCCGTTGTCAACACGCTCATAGGGATCCCAATTTCATATTAGACAACCAAACGATCGAAAAGTCAGAAAACTTCATCCACACAGGACAAAATACTCATTCGTTTTTTCTAAAACATTAGTAAGTGCTCGTCAATTGAAAAAGGTCTTGAAACTGTGTCCGTACAGCGAATTCAGAAACTACTCAGTAGTATACCATGCCCAGCTCATCGGGGAAGATACGCACACGTTCACCGGTTGAAACACGCTATCTTGGTGTCTTACCTGGGCGTTTGCGTTCACACATGGTTTTGTGTAAAACGACCTTCTAAACTAAAAGTTGATCAAGGTATGACAAGAATACCAGACGTTTCAAACTTATTTCACACATCCCAGCAATTGTTCGTGTACACTATGATTGGCTGCAATGCAATATGCTATTAAGTTCGACCACATCTACGCAATGTGACTATCATACAACCACTGGTGACCCGTACCTCTAGCCACTAGGATTTTGGACAAGACCGCAACATACTGCCGCTGATATAAAGTGTTGTTCACAGTTTTGTACAACTGCTCCAGATTATCCAAAGGTTCATCTTCCGGTGAAGTGATAAAAGATCGGTTAAAAAAATCTGTACCATCCACCGATAGATGCGAACTTTTAATGATGTTTTGACATATTCAAGTACGTTTAGCGACACAGGTTTGTTTTACTACCATCGTCAATTAGAGTTATCCTTATTTAAACCCTGTACATTAGCCTGATGATCAAACACGGAAAACAAGTCTTGTTCGCTACTCTGTTGCTCTTTATATATCAAGGGATCCGTCTGTACTTGTCTTTGATAAGAAGATGTAAATTCTAGAATTTCTGGCGAGAATTGAGACTTAAGTCGATTTAGTCATGGTCAGCATGGAATCTGGTCTCTTCTGGTAATCGTTTATGAGGTGTCAAGGTGGAGGTATAGTATTCGACGGACTAGGTTTAAAACAAACTATATGGGTGTTTTTCAACAATCTGGGAAGCAACAGCCTTGCGCCAGGTCGTGTATTCGTGAGGTCACCTTTCATCAGTGTTGGTTGCATGAAACCTCCCAATTGGTGTTGCTCTGTTCTGACCAACTTGAATGGGCACTGGCACTCCTTTTCGATGAGGACTCTTGTTCAACATTATTGTTTTGGGCTCGTCATTCAATTTTAACGGCCACGAGCATGATCGGAACATACGGTAGTTCGTGCTGCCGGTCACTGCAACAGCGAAGTAAACCAACATAAGGGGAATTTTGTCAAAAAGGATCAAAATTGAAAAAAAGTCAAACGGGTGAACTAAAAATGATGTGAACGAAGGCACGCCTTTGTCCGCAGCACACCATTGTCAGATACTGTTTCTAGCCAGCGACTTTAGTGATCACGAGGACCCCAACTGACACCTACCCACGTTACCCAACGGAATAGTGCAGGTCTTCATATTTCGTGACCACCCCATTAATTGACCATCACGCAGTTTCAACCAATCGTTAATGGTCTCAGTATATAACGTCAGGTGCGACAAGCGCACAGCTGGCATGCAGAGTACTTGACCCCATCATCGGAGACTATTCATCGTGATTTGTTGACCAGATGATCGCCTATCCTGAGCCTTCCGGACTGCTCACGCGATCATCTCACTTGATGCGGACCAACTGACGGAGATAGTGATGATCGAATACGAGTGTGATGCATGAAGACAGCATTTACATGGTTTTTGAATGGATGAATTATGCTTCAGCCAAAACGCTCAAGGTGGACATCCGTTAACCGTAGAAGACATTTTTAGTCCTTCTGGTTGGTAGATTGACCATATCATGTGGCAATCAAAACGCAGGTTCTTGTTTTCCCATTCTGGAACACTCGCTAAAACTCTTCGTTTCTCTCAGGGTAGCGATAGGCTTTGGTTTTCCAGTAAGACCACATTCCCATTTCGTAAATTGTGTAACAGGAAGGCGCGTCCAAGTCTTCATGGGGTTTCAGATTGGCCAGTTTACGGTCCTTATCTCATTTCCCTACTTAATGTCTAACCTGTTCTCACGCACAGGCCACTCGAACTTTAGTCGACAAAACTCTTAGCGTTTAAGAATTGTGCAAACCAACTCGATACGAAATAGAGCCTGGAAAAATAACTGCTTCATATTAGAGCCATCGAATAGTACAATACAATTCTTGGAATCCTTCCCTCTGACATAGGACCTCCACCCCTAAAAGTTACAGTCCACCTGAAACGACCGATCCAATTGAAGTTTGTCTTCACCATTTTTAGCTTTGAACCGGTACGGTGGCTCGGGCTTCCATTGACAAGGTAATATAAATAAAAACGAGCATTTAAAGAAGAGGGACGAAAAAAGGAGACTAGATGAAAAACAATAAAACTTCCAGAATGGGAAAAAGAAGTCAACAACTTCGAGGATACGAGCACATCACTGACCCAGATATAATACCATATCAAGCAGTCTTTCCAGATGACGGTATGGATGACCGCGATCTCCCTAACCTTGCTTATCAAGGCTATCTGAGCTTCCGTAGCCCGTGATCACTTCATTGTCCGACCCCTTTTCGGTTTCTTTTAATTATCAGAAGCTATGATGAACAACACTTGGCGGACACTCCGTTGGCTCACTGTTTTCGCGACCCACCCAGCAAAGACTACATTATCATTACTTCGACTGTCGGTAGCAAACTCGTGAATTTTCCAAGTACACGTGGAGGGACTGTCTCGCTGATACAGACAAACTGGTAGAGACAACCGATCGAATACCGAGAGCTCGTATGAATCTTCCGCGCAAATGGACCAGGGTTCTGATCCATGAAGAAAAACTGTGCGCGCGTATGCATTGTAAGCCCTGCCTTGAATCGACAAACGGGACGTACTTGCGACACCACATATGATGAAAACTGTCGAGCGCACTACGCGTCTTCGTTATTTTCGAGATCACCTATAGGCATAATTGCAGGCCGATAAGCTGACACTACCTAATTGGGCAAAATGACAGTCTCCGGCGGCATGCTTGCAATAACAAAAGTAGGGTCAGTGCCAATCCCATCCTGTAACTTTGAATGTGACCAGCATGTCCTGTGCAGATAAGCCATGTAATCTAATTCCGTAAGTATGGCCTGCATGTTCTCTGCTAGAAAAAACTAAGTAGACCAGTGTCATCCGTATACTCGATATCAGTCAGTTTACTCCCAGGCGAAAGCGCTACTCCGAGGACCTCGGAGTCTCCGAGTGCTCTTTCCAAGATGTCGTCCACCACAAGAATGTAATTGAAAGGGGGATCGTACACCGCCCGAAGTGGGTAACGTTCGGGAAAGCAGCCTTTAGATCCAAAGCTACCACGCCGATGGCTGTGAAAAGGAACGCGGATGTTCCAGTGTCTGTCTCAAAATGAAGATATAATCGATACACCTGCAGCTAGGCTGGAACCATGTCTGTTCTTCTATCTGGTTCTTTCTGTGTTTTAGGAGCCAACCTATTGTGAAACCCTTGAGCAACCTGAACGCGGCAAAGATTTCTGTGCTTATTACGCGATGTCCTGAGACTTTTTGAAAATGAGAATAACTGTTGATAAACATCAGCCGTGAAACACCTTGTGTCTCCCACATCAAATGGGAGATAATCTCTCATTACCTTCTCTGAAAAAAAAGAATATCCGGACCTAGGGCTTTATTGCGTTTCGGTCATCTAGGCCTTAATGCCACTTCAGTTTCCGATAGAGGGTCGTGAGGAACGTCATAGCTAACCATATAATCTCCACCATCCACAACCGAGCGGACTGGATCAGGTCAGTTGAACTGTTCCTCAAGGTGCCCAGTCCATTTCTCAAGTTGCCGCGACAAACTGTAAATGCGTAAACCATTATTCTCACTACCATACCGGCGATTTCCAGTGCAACCATGAATAAAAAAATACAGTGCCCTTCTAGTTCCTGATAAAGGTGCCATCTCCGTTTCTTTAACTTGCTCGAACAAGTAAGCCTCGTGGTTCTCATGCAGACTTCATAGTCTTACGTTTCAGTCTACGGCGGTGTTTGTCGGGGATTAGTCGGCTTTTGTCTTGCCGAATAATCAGGGCTTCACTACTGCCGTGAATGCAGTGCTCCTTCAAAATAAACCTTTTCACACAAGGTTCATACGGTTATTGAGAATGATATTCAGTGCTTGTTTGGATCACTCTACTGTTATAACCCGGGCAGTTCAACCACACTGGTTGACAGGCGCTTCGTGTATCTTCGTCGTTTAGTTTCCAGCTGAGTGATTTATACTTACGACCAGATCAGCTATAAGCAAACAGTGAAACAACGTGGACACAAACAGTAGCAGGATCCGAGTCATGGTGGTTCCAGACTAAACGACATTCCTTACTAGAGTGGCACCACCGATAACTGATGGTGATGTGATCAATTTGTGTCCATGATTGAGTTGCGTATGTTAGTCTCCACGTGACGCATTATCGGCGTTTTACCTTAAGTGTGCGACTGAGGTGCGCATAATCGTTGTAGTCAATCGCTGTTGTCTGCGCGCTGCGCATGTACACCGAACCTTCCGCCCAGCTGCCTCTAATCAGAATTCAGACAGTAACCTCCAAACATTTAGTTCGTCTCAGGAGGCCAACATGGAAATCGTAGAGGACGTTTTCGGCAGTCCCTGAACTGTTGCCTGTTGGAGCATATGCAGATATGACAGATAAGCGACTCTCTCCTGGTGTTTGTAATACCTCTTGTTGCTCACTCTCAAGCCGACACTACACGGCCGGTTTCGCCCTTGCCTGGACCCGTGAGGTAGAGGCAGTCTGCAAGGAGAGTCGAACTGGCCATCCTTCGCGTTATGAGTCGACACTGTTATCCGCTCTGTCGCCAGTTCCATGACCACTGCCTGTGATGGGGGAATTGTATGTACTTGAGTTATGGCTTGTTTTCATCACGTTACCCCAATTACGTCTTTCTAGTTCTTTCGATTGGCTTTGATCGAAATTCCAGGTCCGACAGCACACAGACTACCATTCACAGTGTTCCAGTCAGGCGCGCGCTGTTTGGTCTTAGAGCTTAGTGCAATCCTCACTCCAGCCTGACCACGAGTCTTGGCTTCATCGTCATCAGATGTTGAGTAGAAACCGCTGGTCCATAGCACTATCCACGACCAAATTCAAGTGAATGTTAAAGCTGGGGTCGTGATGGAGTGTTTCAGAGACATAGCACATCCAGTTTCAGACTCGAAAGAGTCCTCTCCAGAGCGGCTTACCGATCTACTTGTCAGAGAGTGAACATTACACACGCTAATGTTTATCACAGACTGTTCGTTGCACATCGGATGAGTGGGCTGTGCGTATGTGACAGAAGGATCGTTTAAAAAAAGAAACAACAGGATTTTCGTAAGGCTCAGTGTGTGCAGCTCTCAGTCTAGTATTATTTACTATACTGTGTGACTCACTATGATCACTTACAAAGAAGTTGGGAACGTTTACTGCTGCTTAATGATTCACTAAATGACTATCGGAAAGGGTCTTCGGCTTCATCAATGCGGACAAAAATGAAATCACGGAGGTCTAGATTCGAGCGCTTCCGCTCCAATCTGGTGGTTAACCTGATTGATGCAGGCTGGATTTTTTTCATGTAACGCTTTATTTGCTGCTCGTAGATGATAGCGTCTAAATTTGCTCGGCCAGCATTTGACTGGTGGATCAGTTCATCGAAGAGATGTAGCGTCATACCGAAAACTAATTCCACGATCGTTCAGCCAATATCCTCCATATCAATCGACCAACATCTCAATATTACAAGATATGTGATCGGTCCAATGTTGGAGATTTTGTTGAACTTCTAAAGTAGCCTTCAGCTGACAATGGAAGCATGTGACGAAATCATTTGCAGTAGGAATGCACAGTGTTTTGAATGTGGCTGACTCCGAGAGAGTTACTAAAGTCTCGGACTGCCGTTGGCTAAAACCATACTTTTGTCCGTAGTCACATTCGTTGGAACACCGTGATAAGAAATCCACCTGCCTACGACCGATCGCGCAATCGTTTCTGTATTCTTGTCAGGGAAAGTAATTGCAACTGGCCATGTAGCAAAACGATCCGCACATGTCAAATTGTGTCGGTAATCTTTTAAGTATAACAACGGTCCGACAGCCTAATAAGCATGGCCGAAATGTGGATCAGGGTCAGCAAACGCACCGAGTGCCGTTGATGTATTATGAGAGAGTGAGGTCTCCTAGCTCAGCGTTGGAAAGAGACTTGCGAAGTTTGTCCACCTTGGAAACTGCCGCCCCCTTATAGCAGCCGCTTTAATAACATGGTAAGGATTCTCTCCCGGGCACTGATAAACATTGTTCACAACTTCGACAGCAACAGCCTGAGGTAGATTAGAGGTAATGCACTGACGTGTTATGTGTGATTACGCTGGGAGTAACAAATAACTAATCCGTGCGTACCACAGTCTCAAGTCCCTACTGCCAAATTCGCAAAATGTAATCATGCTAGCGTTCTTTGGAGAATGACAAGAAAAACACCACTGAATTAGCACAGATTAAAACAGTGTGTGTGAAGCAGTCGATATGCGAGCGATATACAACCGATGAGGTATATAATGTAATATTCAACTGAAAGTAATGTTATCTTGTAATCAGTTGCAGTAACTTGAGGAACCCTTTCCTTTGCTGACATTTCAGATCTGATTGAACTGAATTTAGCATAGAAAAGGCTAAGTAAATGAACGCAAAGTGTGTTGTTGGTTCGAAGCAAAGCAGTTGATATATATTGTCTATGAAAGTTAACCAAGACGTGTATAATTCCCCTTAGAATATTGTTTACCGAGCACGTACTTTCTACCCTGTTAAGCTGATCGGGTACCTGTCCATCCACTCGCCCTCGACGATCAGTCCTGATTTGGTCTTCACTTGGGCTGATCCTGTAATAAACCTTAATGGTTTTTGACGTGCATCTGAGGAGACTTCGATTTCTTGACTGGTATCTAAAGTAATACAAAGTAAAAGGCTACGTACTTAGGACTAGGTACCTCATATACGGATGTCGCATCTGCCGTACCGCACCCGGCTCTGTAGAGCTTTCGGTAGCTTGAAGATATCACGAAGAAGTCAGGGGTTGTCGTGATAACTGACTCTAAAATCATCGACTGTTCCACTGAGTGCAATTTCTGGTGGCACTATCTGCTTGGTTAGAGACGATGTGAACACATCGTCCGATCGCTTCCAATCGTTCAATCGCAATCGCTCATGAGTAATTCTCAAGTTTCCAGCTGACCGTGAAAGGGGACACTATACTTTTAGTTGAACTTTTAGGTGTGCTCATCGTGCTGTGCTCAATAGGAAGTCGATCGCACGTTGATCAACACGGGCACCTCGTGTGTTCGTGGACGGGAGTTCGAATCCTAATCTGAGCAAGACCGTGTACCACGATTGAGTTCTAATCAAAACGAGAATCCAGGTCTGCATGTTATCTTGCTGCTGATTTATGTCGCGCCGTTTTCGATTTTTATTGCATACATCTACAGCCATCGTTATGACTCGCGTGGTCAACGGAAACTAAAAATGGCTGACGCACAAATATGCGAGGTACAAATCATAAACACGTAACACAGAATGTACCAGTATCAAAAACCCCCAGAGGAACGTAGGAGACTTTGATCTTTGGCTGAGTGTATTTGCTTCTGAACTCAAGGTATTTGTGTATATGTAGAATTTGATTGGCCTTGAGGAATCTCACCTAAATTGATGCACTAAAAATGAAATAGGCCAATCAGAAGACAAAAAGGAAACGTGCACCAAAACTGAGTGTCAACACGTTATGGCACGAGAAGATGAAATTCAAGATCACAATATTTTCGTTAGAGGAAGCGGACTTCTCTCAAAAGCCGCGAATGATGTTTTCCAGTTTTTGACGTCGTTTCCACGCCGCATCGTTCTGTTCTAAGTCGATACGCTCTATACTCCTCAAGTCAACTAGACTAGTCACCAAAGTATGTGTACATTTCCGATGAACTTTAGACAATATTCATAGGTGGACACCATTGTGTGTTCACGTAAATCAACCCAATCGTGCCTAGGATCAACTTGATGATGCTGTCTACATTACGCACTGAAGTGACACAGGAGGAACCTTGTGTATCCTGGCTGAACCAGCATGAAAAGTGAATTACATTCAACAATGAACAGAGCTTATAGCGAAGCAGATCGATGAACCAATAACAAACCAATGGGAGAAGGACAAAGCATTTCTGGGCAGACTAGCCAGAATGTACACATGAATTTTGCGACCGGCAGCTGTGAAACGGGAAGGTTGACATGAGTGAGTGATTGTGTATGTGCGTGTGTGCATGCACATGCAGGAACGTAACACAAATGGACCGTACACGTCTCCCTGTTAAAAAAAAAAGAAAATGTCACGTACGATCGCCTACGGGAATTTATCTGAGGTCTCTGGATTGGAGAGCGTGTGCATCTTGAATGTCTTCCTTCAGAACTGCTCTCTGGCGGCGGTGCATTAAGCTGTTCAGGTTCACGCTTCTGGTAGAGAAAATGTTTCAACTACTGTATTTTATTCAGAGGCAGTTCATAATCGTTTCTTGCGTTGTTGTCATCTATCATGTATCTGCGTTTGACATAATTGACATCTTCTGGTTGTTCCTGCTTGACTGTCCACTGTATGCAGCACGTGACCGATTCTCGTTCTCACGGTTCCTGGGATCCAAGCTTGCCGCCAGAAGTCACGAATGTACACTGACTTACCAGGGAGAAATACGCGCCTACGAATCCGATGGTGTCGATTAGAATGATTTCCCATTCTATGTTCAAGTTCGTTCGGAACGCTCGATAGCAACACGGTAATTAAATGGGTACGCATCCTCCATCCCAGGAACGCTTCTGCTGGTGGTCGGTTGTTAGGCAATGCTTGATTTGGCATTGGTCAATATGCTGGCATAAGTGTGTCCAAAATCTCTAATACACACCCTTTTCCTTGTAGTTTTATCAAACTCCTCTTCAACGTGTCAACAAACCGTTCAGCTCGTCCATTTGATTGCGGGTGATAAACTGTGTTTTGCATGTGTTGCACGCCCAATGAACGGCAAAAAGTAGAGAATTCGCCTGACGTAAACGGTGGCCTATTGTGGCTAACAATCGTTTCAGCAACCCCAAACTGTGAGAAATAGTAGTTGAGGCACTTTATTATGGAAGCTGTCGTTTGATTCTTTAACAAAAATTTCCGGCCATTTGGAGAACTAGCCAACTATAATAAGATAATACTGATTATCAATGGACCTTGCATAGTCAACATGTATACGTGCGCCAGGCGATCCACCTTGACAGGAGCAGTGGCACAGTTATTGCACCGGCACACTAGATGTTCAATATCCTGTTCTATATTAGGCCAATAAGCGTAACAGCGTACGACGGACTTCATTCGCACGATTCCAGGGTGGCCTTAGTGTAACTGATGTATAATTCTGTTTTGAAACGTGCGTGATACCACTACTCTGTCTCCAAACATTAAGCAACTGTCGACTTGCGTTAAGGCATCTTTTCGATGGCAAAATGGCTTATGGTCTGAATTTGTAATGACCTGTGGCTAACCATATTGCAGAATAAATAAAATGCGTTGAAGACAAGGGTCTGTGTGAGTATATTTTTGTATTTCACGAATGGTGACGGGAAGGTGACGAACAGATTCAGTGAACGTGAATCTAACTTCTGCATCGACCTCCACGGAGGAAATAACGGTATCTTCTGACGCCTGAGCATGAAATCTGTCAGCGATGAGTCTAGATAACCCTTCCGCATGTCCAGAACTGGTTCTTACATACTGAGTCGAAAAATAATGCCCGATCAAAGTTGTTGCCCACTGTTGCAAACGATTTGCTCTGTAATGGAATACCTTTCTAGCGTCAAAAATAGAGTGCACTGGTTTGTGGTCGGTGTGCAATATAAATGTTCGACCATACAGCATTTCATGAAATTTTTTAACTGCGAAAATACTAGCTTATCCTTACTTTTCAATCTGACTATAGTTTCTTTCCGTTAGAGTCAACGTGCGTGAAACGTGGCTGACTGTCCTTTGACTACCAGAGGGGAAACGATGCAACAAAACTGCTCCGATCCCATAGTCAGTGGAATCAGCGGCTACAACAACTAGCAATCTAGGTTCATAATGTGTTAACGCAAGGTCCGACAACAACACACTCTTGATTCGCTGAAGGCTGATCGACAAGTCTCAGAACATACCCACTCAGCATTGTGTTCCAAAAGTCCATTTGAGGGTGCTCGTAAAACACGCAAATTTGGTACAAAATTATTGTATTATTTGACAAGACATAGAAATGACTGCAATGCAACTTTGTTTGTTGGGGCCGGTACATGTTCAATGGCCTCTATTTTCGATGGGTCCGGGCGACGATCGTTTCCGTCAATGAGTGATCCAAAATAGACAATGCGATACATAAAAAATGAGTACTTCTCGGTGCGAAGACTAAAACCGTGTTTTCTCATTCGGCTGAGAATTTCGTCTAAATGTATCTGATGAACATCAGTAGGTAGGCTTGCGATAATAATGTCGTCCACGTAGACCGAAGCGTATGCCAGTCCATTCAATCTGCTGAACCATAGCTGGGACACATTTCACGCCAAATGGCAACCTGCTATGTTGATGTGGCCCTCGATGTTTTTTGATGGTGAGATACTGCCTACTTGAGTTACCAAATTCGACCTGAAAGTAAGCATCAGAAAAGTTAATTTTACGTCCTAAGGGTTGGTAATTGGGTTTCCCTATTTTGTGCCGTGTTGAGCGAGAAATGATGGTTATATCCGATGCAGTATCGATTTCTAATGCTACTGGAAAGTTACCGATTAAAATATTTGGGAATTTGCGCGGACAATAAGTGGCACTATCAGAGGTAGAAAAAACGACATTTGCCCGCCTTCTGCAACGATTCTGGAGCTGGTTTCTACCAGATCTAAATTATAACGGCCTTCTATGCACCCCAAACGGCCACACTCTTGGCATTTATGTGACCGAAAACGACAAAATCGTGCCATTCACCGCGGTGCAAACAAGCGGATGGCGCCTGTTGCCAACCTGTGTTTCTTGATTCTCTGCTTGCTTGGGATTGTGTCCTTGCAACTCTTTCAACCCTTGTCACATCGCGTGTTCCTGATGACCGTAGCATTTGTGGATCCTTCTTCATATTTACTGATCGGAGATATTCAGAAGTCAGCTCCCGCAAGGAAAAGGATTGTATTGAATCGAGTTCCACCCATGACCGGGTTCGGGTGTCAGCGTCTGCTGCTGTGGTGAGGCTGGAAATAAAAATCAACAACTTGAATTGATCATCTGATATCTTTTTCAACTAAAATCGTTCACATTCTCCGTTCACTCTTCCCCAGTATGGCACAATATCTTCGTCCGGTGTCACGCGATTGTCAAACAATTGTAACACATATTGAAATGTGATGTTTGTTCTCCAAATCTAGTTGAAAGCATGGAGATAATCTGGAAACTGTATTCTCGAGGGTGATTTGGTAGAATGAAGTTGCAATAGTGAGTGCGCTTGTTGGCACCTGATTTCTGCATCAGGAGGTGCACATTAGCTGGTTCATCCAACGTTGCACCATCAACAACAAATATATCTTCATAACGTCTGTATCATGAAAGAAAAGTGGTTGGGCCTTATGAATCGTATGCAAACTCCTGAATGCCACTGGCTAGTAGTTCTTTTAATTTGATGCTGGGACTTGTAGGCTGGAGGGGAATTCTGTTCGTTAGTGCTTCTAGAATTTAGTATTCTGCTGAACCTGAGTTTGCTGCTGCTGCTTCTGCAAAAGTTGAAGTGAAAGCGTGTTGTCAGCCATCTCCGTCACCAAATTATGTCTGCACTACGCACTGAGGTGACACAGGAGAAACCATGTGTATCTAGGCTGAACCAGCATGAAAAGTGAATTACATTCAACAATGAACAGAGCTTATAGCGAAGCAGATCGATGAACCAATAACAAACCAATGGGAGAAGGACAAAGCATTTCTGGGCAGACTAGCCAGAATGTACACATGAATTTTGCGACCGGCAGCTGTGAAACGGGAAGGTTGACATGAGTGAGTGATTGTGTATGTGCGTGTGTGCATGCACATTCAAGAACGTAGCACAGATGTACCGTACAGCTGACATGACGGTCAGCTAATTTGCGAAATCACAAACCGGGGTTCACATTCCTGCCACAACAGTTGTGATAGGCCATGACAAGGGTTTCTCGACTTTAATGCTCCGTTTTGTTTAACTGTCTTAAAGAATGCGAAGGCAGCAACCAACGTTGGTGTTTTTCTATTTATGTCTATGGCATCGCCGTTGCTTTTCACCAATCCTTCTAGAATACGACCCAAGAAATTGGTTGATCATAAACAAAGGTATTTTTGTGTAACTGTACTTTGGAAATGAATAACCAACCTATGACGTTCAAGTTGCTCGGTTTATGATGTAACAGTCCGTGAATAACATTGCCCTGACCTGGGGTTTCCATGCGTTCTGCTGATCAAGTATTCAAGTTTGTTTCGCCCGCATTTAGACACAATGTGGAACACTCTACATTGCACCCAGATTGCGTATTTTGCTCTTGGTCCTATCGATATTTCTCCAAAACGGTTCAAACGGCACTTTTTTCATGGTGTAACGATGATCATTCACCAAACAATCAATGGGCCGTAAGGCATTTTGAGCATATCATGTTTATATGCGCTTTCATTTCACTTACGACCATCGTAATATTTTTTTATGGTGCTGAGATGCTCTTTAGGTCTTCTCTTCAAGCACGTTGCCTGATCCCCACCCCTGATTGTCCTGCTTTGTCGTTCCTCTTGGTCCAAGATAGCAGGTTCCGATGGGTTTGTGTTAACCAGGTGATTTTATACTGCTCAGCAATACCCCCACACTACAGCGGCCACCCTTCGAGATCTGAAAAAGTTATCGCTACAGAGAGGGAGGTGGTCATTGTAACAAAGCTTCACACCAGCCATAAGTTGTGTGGACCGTACCATCCCAAAAAAGGTGACAGGAACGTGAGCTTTTCTTGTATTCTCCGTGTGGACTGTTTACTGTCAGTGACTGTGCTCACCAGGTTTTTGTTGTTTTCCTGACCGCTTGTGCAGGTCTCTCTGCAGCTCATCAGAAAATAACCTTGATTTGTTCTTCAGAACGTACGATTGAGATCGAGCCTCTCTGATCCGCTCGACTCCTTCCTTATCCATTTCCTCTTCATTGTCTACTTCCCCATATTTTGTCTTTGTGGTGGATATGAATACATTTCACAATATCATGTAAAATAAGTGGCAATTATAAGGGAAACGAAATTGCACTTAATTCCGCGTGCTTCATCAGTGTCTAACTTGACGGTTCAAGCCATACTGAGATATCCTCTCATAAGATGCTTTTTCCACCGCTAAACCAGTTTCATCTCGTTTTCGTGTGAGTCCCTAATGTTTGAATGATGATGCTGTTGCCCGGAGCTCCGTCCTATGCCGTCAACTACCGGATTCTTTCATATCATTGCGCTCGAAGGATGATGTGGCTTAGCTTATTCGCCCGCCTAGCTGTCTCACCGGCTGATGCATTGAGTTCATAACAACTACAACTTATCGTTTTCAAGATATTTTCGAAGAATATTTTGTAGTTTTCGAATCTCGAAGTTTCGCGCCACTATTACGAAATGTGTTTTTTATCACCTTACTCCCAGCTAATCAATGATCTGTTAGTCAACCAATATCTATGGTTGAGGTCATGGTCATAATTTGTCTGTGAATACCTTGGCCCAGCGTTTCTGTTTTGTCTCTGGTTTAGGTGCCAGAGAGTTCCCCTGTCACTCTGGTTGGGTTGGAATAGTTCGTATTTCGTGGTGTTGCCCCTAGTTTCGTTTCAGCTATCCACGTGATTATAACGGAATATTTTTACCTATATGTTCAATAGCCTGTGTGGCTCTTAAATCCTTAGTCAGTACGATAAGCGTTGTGTTTGGAGGCAAGAAAAACTTTCCGTGGTTCCGATGGTGTTGTGCACAGGTGAAATAGATGTCAAGAAAGTTAGGTATGTGCAAGCACTGTCTGGTTGCTCGAGATCTTCATACAAGAGGAGAACATATCGTTCGTCATCTTTGATTATAGATTTGCGTCTTACGTTACACTCATGTTGGCAAATCTCCTTCCAGATATGGACTCTCTTCTCTTTATCCCGGATGACTGCTTTCGCACCCTTCACGCTACACTCCGATAAACCCGTGACATGCTTCTTATAACGCCTTTCTCTTTGATGTTTTTCTTCTCAGTTTGATACCTCACTTCAGAAGCCTACGAATTGGCAACGCAGATTTGCCCAAGTTGAAAGCGCCGTTTACTTGCCGTCCCTCCTGTTGCAACTGCCGCTACGGCCTGTGAGCCCGTAAACAAATAACGGCGTAAAGATCAATATTACGACGGTTAACAGAATGATGGATAACGGTAATGAACGACGGAGTATGGAGCACACGCAGTTAGTTCGTCACTTGCAGACCAATCCAACCACCAGAGGCTAACACATGAACACAAGGAAAAGAATGGCCTCCAAACAGAGCTTCTTTATGTCGCTCAATCCGAAAACAACATTGTCACAAACCCGTTCATATTTATAGGGTTTGGAACCAGTAACAGAACAAGGTCAAGAAGAATGGACCAGACAAAAGTCCGGAGAGTGCAGAGTAGGCGTGTAGTCGAGATAACAGCACAAATTGGCACGAGGACTCTCGTGAAGACCGGAGAAGTACATGACTCTGGCAACTCTGAAGTTCACTGATAAGTATACTTTATTAGTCCTCTTGCCAAAGAATATTTTCAGAGAATCAGAGATTTCCCCTACACCTCCATTCTTAATTATGAACGACAATGGTTTCTTCATACACGCTGCGGAAACATGTGCCATCTCCAGATGGGACACGTGAGATAATACTTTGTTTCTTCGAGGGAACTTTCGAAGCTACCTATTGCTCGTCGGAACCCTACCATTTTTAACTCAGGACGCTTCGATGCACTTTCTTCGAAGCAGTGGATCGGAAGTGGACATTTTCCTTATTTTTGGTGTTCGCAAATCGGTCACATTGTTCTTTATTCAGGTTTCCGTAAATGCACATAGTTTGTAATTCCTCCATGTTTCCGTACACCCTAACCCCACTGGGCGTCAAATTTTTGTTTGAGATCAACTGGGTCCAGAACCAGAAGTCTGCTCATTCCCATGCATCAGTTTGTCGACCTTGCTGTGTCTGTTACCTGTTGAAAAGCCTTACCTTCATTTTCTCTGTGAGCTTAATCATTGCATAAAGGTCTCCAGTGCAATGCACGTGGATTCGCAATGCAACAAGTGTATGCCGTATCCAGCGCTCGCATCCCAGGTCGGTTTACTTGATGACAACTCCCACCATTTCAGTTTGATTGTAACTTCCTCTTCCGTTTGCTTAACAGCGGCCCATTAAGATCGAAGTCGCATCAACTGTGATTATTGACTCTATCGCTAGTAAGAATTCCGCTTAGGGTTGAACAAAGGAGCAAGTGGTTTGGCTTGGTAATTAGAAGTGTTGTCATGTACTAACGGCTGTTTGTCCTTTTGAGGTGATTGCGAATTCAAAACAAGTGTATTTTGCAGGGATTATGGGAGTGATTGTCGTCAAATAGGATGGTGCGGTGGACAGTTTGTGGAACTGAGCCAGAATAGTCGTTACCGCACATCCTAAATGGATGTTCCAGCAATCGCAGTTGACCTGTACTTATGGATGTTGATCACGCCGGCCAGTTTGATCATGGGCTTCTTTGTGCATCCCCCTAACTTTGCAAAATACCATGAATTGTCCAGTTACCCGGTATTGGCCCTTATTCGTTCAATCGAATTCCAGTGGGCTTAACCTTTTTAGTATGCACAGTCGCTGTCCAGCTAAGGTCAGCGAAGGTTTCGATTATACGTGACTAAAACATGCGACTATTCGAGAGCAGGCATCATTTATTTGTCAGGTCGGCACTCATCTTCATAAACAACAATGCATCAGTGGTTCTGACTGAGGCTTAACTGTCATACAACCATGAAGAAAAAACGAATCCTGCACAAAAAGGAAAAAAGAAGAGAGGAAAAGACTTTAAACAGTTAGCATCAAGATGCCTACATCTTGCAAACAAACAACCGATCTGCAGGTAAAAATAAGGCGTCATCAGCAGGACAGCCTCCTTACGGCTTTCACTGTCCCTCGTCAACAAGTACATTTACATCACAAACAACTCAATCAACATTGCGGAAGCGGCGACCAGTAGGTCACATAAGATACGCAAGCGTAATCTCGTCCACAGTTTAGTTTGGATAGCGCGTCTCCATCGTTGAAATGCGACTTCTAACGCCGTGCACTGCGCGTGCATGTTTCATTGATCAATGCGGTTGCTTTCGGAATTGCAGAACGTGTTGGCCTAAGAGCGATACGCAAAAGTTACGGTACATTCATAACTCGGGATTTTTGCAACATGACCTTCTGCCGACGTCACACAAGACGTTGTTCGCCAAGACTTTGGATCGGCACGACAGGGTATATTAGGGGACTGGATGAAACGTCTGTCTGTTAAATATGGACATCGCTCTATTTGTATCGATCCAAATCTTCGCTGTTTTGTCAGTAGTTCTAAGATATCACAGTCTGTTACAATCCATCACGCTTCCGCATCTTCATTACCCGCTCATTGTTTTGTCATTCCGTCGTTCGGCTGTACTTTTGTAGGCTCAAGCCCTCAGTAATAAGACGACAGACGACTGTTGATGATGCCTGACTGTGCAACCAAACTCTTCACTATTTGAATATGTTCTTTTTTGGCACAATAGAGTGGAATCAGTTCAGATGTCAGCACACATCAACTGATATTCGTTTCCGGACTCTGGCCAGCACTCCGCTGCCAAGCACATCCCCCGTCAAAGTGGTCAACCCGGTCACACCCCTTTCGTCCCCATCCTCAACTCCGGTTCCACCGCAACCAGGTTCCAGTAGTCCGCTTTCTGCTGGAGGGTCAACAGACCACTACTGTAGCGGTTCTTTGCCTCGTCGATACACTCAGCATCACACCGATTGTTCTTGGCCTGCCGACAGTGGTTCGACTGGTGGCACAGGCTACCGACGCCGGGGTGGCGCAGTGGCACATTTCGCACGGCAGTCCAGCTCCGGTGAGTAAAACCATTCCGTTGGACTTTTTACTTGGCTACTCACATGTCACTTCTAGGAAACGCGTAGAATGAGCGACGTGAATGCTATTATTGTGTGATCGCGCTTTATACGGAGCAAGGACGATTAGTGAGATGAAGTCACGAAGGTTTCATGGAAGCGGTCTTGTACATATCACCCTAATCATATTTGTAACTGGGTTGTTTGTTTGCAAGGCGTAGACACTTTGTCGCTGAATGTTAACTAGTTTTCACCCCTCATCATTTTACGTCAGGTTCTTCTTCTTGATGCTGTATGATAGGCTTCCGATGGTGTTACTTATGAATATGGTAAAATTTGCCGACTCTAGATAGTCCAGTGTTAGTGACACCGTCCACCAATCGCACGTTCGTAGGTTCGAGCTTCGGTTGCGTTGACATCATCATCATCATCATTATCATCATCATAGACAGCAATACATCAGTGGTTCTCACATATGCTCAACTGTCACAATTGGATTAACTGCTTCTCTCATCNTCATCATTATCATCATCATAGACAGCAATACATCAGTGGTTCTCACATATGCTCAACTGTCACAATTGGATTAACTGCTTCTCTCATCTGTGCTTGAGCTGTGGGACAATTTCCGACCTGCACGCAACCCAGTATATAACATGACATCGAACCACCTTTGCGATTTAAAAGGAGAGACTTAACGTTGACTACCGAGGGGGATTGTCAGCTAGTATCACATCTCAGAAATGTGAGATGGTATAGAAGTTTCGACAAATATGCCATCAACTAAACGCAACGCATTATAGTATTGAAATGAGACTATTGCAAATGGACTTCAACACTAGGCTCGTCTTGTCCGTGTAAACATCTGAGCAAGGCTGCTTGTAATTTAACAAAGTACTTTGTTGTTGCTTAGGTAAAGTGACTGATAGCAAAGTGTATAAAGTGTCTGTCTCCGGTCGCCAGTCGCCGAAACGCTAATCACTTAAGATGTGAAAACCGCATCAACAGTGGCGAAGTCCGAGCATATGCTTTCAGAACGAACGGATTCTTCTAACTACTTTGCGTAACTATTTCATTTAACGGGCTTTGTTGGCCGAAACACACTCACCTACGCCAGCCCATTGCCTACTACGTCGCGTTCGCTGAATCGAGCTGGAATTGGCAATCTGCTAATCTGGGCCCGAGGTAAAGGTATTAGCGTCAAGATGTTCTCGGTCCCCATCCAATGGATAACAAGCACATTTGGTTAATAGCGCTCATCGGGCATGACTAGAAATCCTGATGAATGTAGCTCATACTCTGTTTTAGATCTTTCTCACTTCCCATCACGTTTTCTGTGTGTCTGGCATCAGCTACATGTAACAGTCACTAAGAGGTCGACGAGCTTTGAGAGTGACAATTATGTCGAGTAGGATTACGATGAGCATACATCGTTCTAACGTCTATTTGGACTGTTTTAAAAATTTCCTTGGAAACATCCAGAATGTATGCAAGTGAGTCGGTACGAACTCGAGCATCTAAAGGTGAAATGGTACCTAAAAGGATATATTTGAGGTAGTATCTACAAGCACTTGTGTACTGGACACACACCACTCACTGTAAGGGCTGCAATGTGACCAAAAGGTTTCGACACGCGCAAAATCGACCAATCAAAATGAACTAACTTCCCCATCAGTGGTTTGCGACATTCAACCTATGCCAGTTCGCCTTGTCAATCCAGTGCTCCCGATGCTTTCATATGTGCACTACCATGCTGTGCATCAAAGAGACGTGATTTACGAAGCTGTATATGCATGTATGCTTACGTCAAGGTTTTCTCACAAACCAAAATGGATTCGCAACGTTGGTCTGTTGGCCACAGATGCACAGCTGTGTCAAACCGAGCGAAGGTCATGCTTGACAACCCATCATATTGTACGTATGTGAACTGTTTAAGTCGAACTCGATTTCCATGCACCCTTAGCCCCGTTGTGTCCAACCAAGTTTCTCCTAGTCTCGGACGACTGAGACTGATATTGTTCGGGTTGTATTGAGATTATATCTCGGTGAACCACTATCCACAGTACTCATTCGTGAACTCCGGGTTTGAGTTACTTTTCCCGGCATCCTTACTAACAATTCCACACAATTGGTGACGTTCAGTAGGCCTTTCTAGGTTCTAGTTGTGACTACTTTTTGTTAATTAGACAAAATGAACAGTTGTGCATTTTGTCAAACCTAAACGTAGTAATGGAATGCACACGCTTGCCAAATGCTTTCTGATTAAAACACTGCACACGATGTGTGAATCAATCTGCCACACACATGCGCATGCGTATGAACTGCTTCGAACGTAGCAGTTTGTATCGGCAGCTTCCTGTACAACCCGCCAATCAGCGCACTGTGCACATTCCATTTATGTGGCAATTGACCCTTTGACTCGATTTGTATTTATTCGTATGATTGTCAGTTTGTGTTTAACGCCAGGTTTCGGTGTTTACACAGGCTTGAATGGCTTGAATACCAAGGTCCTCGGTTTGGGCTCAGACCGAATGAATCTCTTTATGTTGTGAATCCTTCTGATGTCTATTCACTGTCGATTAAATCTGTTTGATGTAAGACAATATCTTCACGATCTGTAGCGGGTTTTGCTCACTATTAGCCATCCCACCAACATTTATTCAGTTAATCCTGAGATCCGAAGGTTACGCTCAACTCCGCTGATCGTTTTGCTCTCTAAGGCTATCTTCTGTGTGTAGGAGTCCCTAGGAAATTTGTGTTTTTGTTAAGGTCATTTTGCATGGATGGGATGTTTGGAAATTATCTTCAGCGTTTACCAAGGAGGTCCGACCTTTCCCCTCTACTGCTCAACTTTGTCGTGAAACCATTTTTTGACGTGCTTTAAATTTCCTTTCGATGATACGCTGTTCGACACGATACATACTAATAGCATTACTTTATCTACTCTCTGTTGTAGACATACTAAATAAATTGCACGATGGTTTATTTTGTGTTGAACGCATTTCGCTCAGGCAAAGTGCACCGCTTGAATGTGGCACTGAGACGCGTCCGTCTTGACGTAGGCAATCGGTCGGCTTAAGACGAGTTCATTTCGCTTTCTTGGCGAATCCCATCTCGCTAACTTGCAATGATGCTTATGTATGCGGGCGACTGACGAATGTGCACGCATTGCTTTCGCATTACTTCCGTCATCTGTGACATCAGGAAGATATCCGTTTGTCATTGAAATGTGTAAAATATCCCCATGCATATCACTTCCCTTTCGTCTTCTGTATGTAGTTTGTTTATAGTTGACAAACTGGACATAATTCGTTCGGTTTTTCATGACCATGACTGCACATGAGTGACCTCGTGACACCAGATTCGCTCATATGGTGAATTTTTGTTCATGTCCATTCTTAACCGGCGTGCTGCTACTCAGAGACACTTAGCTTATACTTAACTAGTGCTTGTGGAACAGTGCGTTGCGCAGGAAAATGGATAAGCGGTACCAGTAGTACAGACTACTCGTTACTTGCCCTAACGGGGAGTGACATTGTTTTGTCGACTGCTATGTTATCGTTGATGAAGATGTTTTCTCTGTTTGGAAGAACAGTGCGTATCGCTTTTTCGCATAGGCCATCTATTCAGGAATTACCTATGCATGTGATCACATTTATACTCCAGTCTAAACGGGAGACCTTAGTGTTGAGTAGGGTTGGCAATGGACGGTATGGAATCCATTAAAAAATGGGCAAAAAACAGTTTCAATCAAGTTATGAAGTAGTCCATTAACACAATGTGACAAATTTCTCCATTTCTAAATGCCCAACTGTTTAACCTGCGCAGACTGGTACGAATTTTGTTAAGTACACCTTTCAGGAATGTACAATAGGCTCTGCAATGGCTCATATCTTACCAATGGTGATGGACGCCATTTTCCGTTTGTCCAAAAGTCATAACTGGATTTAGCATATAGAGCACCATTTACGTGCAGTTTTCAAGCGACTTGATGTTATAATGTATCCGAGTGTGTGCCCCTGCCTAGATGGTACGGACATGGCGGAAGCTGCTATGTGTTGAACCGCAAGTCAATCAGTACATTTCGCTCATGTAGCGGTTTCCTACACAGTTCACAAAAGCACCTGTTTGGAGCAGCTCAGAGATACCCAATGCAGAGAACAACGAAAGATGACATTCTTTCACGTGTAAATACATCGTTCTTCCCTGCGTCATGTTCCAACAAGGTCCCTGTCTTGTTACTATTCGAGTGTAATCAGCAGTATGCTTTACGGGCAATGACAGTGGTAAGGGAGCACGTGACTCAGCAGTACGCACCATGTTGTCACATCTACGGTCGGCAGCGTCATTCTTAAGTGCGTGGACGAATGAGTCGCTGGTCGTGGAAGGCGCGGCCAATCAGAACGCAGCTTGAGTCCTGACACCAGTGTGGGGCAAACGGGCGGCCTTGATGCGCATACAACAGTCCTCAACCTGGTGGGTTCCACCCGCCGAACCTGCGTAGAGGAATCATCAAGGTCTTCATATTTTGTAAACATATCGCCGCCTAACCACTTTGTGGTTTTATCAAACCGTTAGTGGTTTTCGTGTATAACAGGTCAGTTCTGGAGACGAGTGTTCTCACGAATTCTCATCACGGTTTTACAATCGTGTGCACGAGTCTGGTGTCCGGCGTGGTAAACACTCAGTTGACGTGCTCCATATTTGACTCAACCGTCATTCATATTATTTTCACGTTGAACATCACTCACATTTGATCGCAGTGTTCGCATTCAGATAGACTTTCTAGCCAACCTCTTTCGAAAAGAAGCACTAGACTCGAGTTTCGCTCTCATTAGAGCTCGTCAGTAGTGCATATCCTTGCCACGGCCGGCAATAGAACTCCGGCCACGCTTTCGAGAGGTAGCCGTGTTGGTCACTGTGCCATTGACCTCACATTAGGCACGACCGAAGTATCAAATCTGAACGTTCAACCACTCTCCCTTGTGAGCAATGGTCATGTTGCCCGATCTTCTCGAGAGGAGACACAGTAACTGTCCTGTTAACTCCAATCGATAAGCCTGTGGTTAGGACTTCTGAGACAGGTCGAAATCACTGATCTCATTAAACCTGCTTGACGATATTTTAGATTACTGATGAATAGTCGGGGATTTGGTTTATTTTCATGTTGAACATCACACATTCGATCGCAGCGTTCGCATTCAGATAGACTTTCCAGCCAGCCTCTTTCGAACAGAAGCACTAGACTCGTTCGTATCCTGATCACAAGCTGGCCACGTCTCTAAACTATGGGTTAGGACAAGTCTCACGGTGGGTTTATTCACTCTCTGTATCAGGCATACAGTCGGATATATATTTGACGTCATACATAACGAAGATTGATTAAGACAACGGCTGCTTTCATTTTTCCCGCCGATTTCGCACCATCAACGTTACAAGCTCACGAAGTGGCGATGTGATTTCACAAGATCGTTGACCTGAAAAGTGTGTATTGACGGACAGAGGCTATAGCAAATGTGAAGTTGCACCACTTTAATCGTACATATTATGCTCCCAACTAACAGCAGTCGTTGTCAGCAGTAAAGAAGCAGTTCCCGTGTTACACTGTCCTACACAAAACATACGTCCGTCTCCCACCGTCCCTTCACATCCCCAATATCCCGGGTGCTGATTATTGGTATTACTTTAAACATGTTTCGTTCCTTCTTCTCGCTCTCTTACTCGTTAGAGCCACAGAATAATACAGCATCCCTTCCTTGTCCGAAGTTCCTCGACCTCTTGCCATCCGCCTGCGAACTGTCTCCTATCGATGATTTGACAGCTGTTCGCTCCCTATGTGTATTTTATTAATATCTTGGTCAGCTATGCATCGACGAGTTCTTCCCCATTTCGATTGAACCAGAAACTGTTTCATAAGTGATTGTATTATTTCTGAATGAACTACTAACGGGATATCCTTTGGATAGTAACTGGGGAGGCTGGAGGCCTAGCGACTCTCAGAGTCGGGGGCTGGAGACGTCAATTGAGACGACGGTTAATCGAACTCATTGGCGTGAATGTTGTTTGACCGGGTTATCTGTGAAGTAAGTGTACTTAACGACGCAGGACTATGAAATCCGATGACGTCTTACCTTTATTTACAGCTCGGTTGTTTGTTTGTAGGGTGTAGGCACCTTGATTTTGAATGTAGATGAGGCTATTTTCAATAATTAGGTCTATTCCCCTCCACTTTTTTCTTCTTTCTTTCTGTACACGGTTCGCCTTTGTTCTTCATGGCTTTGTGNTCTTCATGGCTTTGTGGCAGTTAAGCATCAGTGAAAACAAGTGTATTGCTGTCTGCGGTGATGATGATGGTAGATAGATAGATAGATAGATAGATAGATAGATAGATAGATACGGACTTTTCTTGGCTTGTTTCGTTTTTGTGTTCAGCAAGTCCACCCGTCTTTTTGTAACTCGATATCGTTCAGGTTCATCGAATTCCCAGTTGCTGCGTGCACATTCTGAATTCCTGGCTTTTAATGCACAGACCCTCTCTTCATGAGTGTGGCTGTTGATGCATTGCGGTTCACCACTGTGTTTCATCACTGTAGATTCTGGAACTCCCCTCGCTCCAATTCAACGGACGGGATTTTCTACTTTGAAGTGGTCGTATAGGCTATCATTAGTGTTCACCGTAACCGGAGTCATATTCTGTCATGGTTCCTCTATTTCGTAAATAGATTAGTGATAAGGATCGTCCAGTTCGCTAGCTTTCGCCTTTCATTAACAGACCTTGCTGACAGACAGACGCCATCATCTTCACTCCTCAGTTTCAGCCTGTCTGCTATTTGTTTTAATGAATTATACGTATTAGTGCAAACGATCACTGAGTCAGTTCAAAACGTAGTAAGTTCAGTTGACAATTCCAACTCACCTTCCATCTGCTGGGCCAGTTGAACTGAAACGACGGCTGCCGCTAACTCCAACGGTGGCATACTTGGCAAGTGAATGGGAGTCACTCGAGCATTCGTGATTGTCAGGGAGCAGTGTTTAATTTGGAAATCGTCGGACATCACGAGATAAGTAACACCGCCGTATCCTGTCTCAGAAGCGTCACGGAAGATATGGAGCTAGAAATCACTACAGCGTTCATACCGTGGGGTTTAATGTATCTTTGCAAACAAAACTGGTTGAGGCACGGTAGTGTCAATATCCACTTCGTCCACCCAGCTGGTTCTTTACCTTCAATACGATCGTCCCATGACACATGCAACTTACATAGTCACTGGAATACCCATCGAGCAATCAGTGTAACGGGCGCAATGTATCCGAGTGGATCGTAGATCGAAGAAACAGGAAAGTATGTACCTTCGAGTGAACGGCTTGTCCATCGGTGACACACCGAACCTGTAAGCGTTATTCTTGAGGTCCCACTTCAACCCCAATGCTCACTGCACGTTGGGTTCGCCTAGGTTAAGTGGCTGTGTTGATACCGTATGTTCCGGTTCCGGTAGCAGTGATAATAGTCTCTCGTCGTTACTTGTCCACTCTGTCAGGTTGAAGCCGCCTCTCGCTGATATGGTCTTCAGCTGATTGGCGGAGTCCCTAGTGTTATCAACGCTCGCTGTATTGAATAAACAGCCGTCCATGTGAAAGCTCTTCTTTGCGATCCGCAAGATATCAGCATCGTAATGGTTCGCGTTGCCAGAAATGGTTCTTCTCAAAGCAAATGTAGCGTAGCTAGGAGACGAAGCAGCGCCGAATAGATGAACGCACATGCGGTATTCTATCGGAAAGCCTTATATCTCAGTGTTCGTCCACCAGAGAAATCATAGCGTATGGCGGTCTTTATCTGACACGCGAACGTGAAACATTGCTTCGATGTTTGCCATAACAGCAATCTTCTCTGGTCGAAGTCGCAACAACACACCAGTCAATGAATTTGTTAGATCCGGCCCCGATAGCAGCTGATCATTTGGAGATTTACCTGCATACTTTGCTGTGCAGTCGAAGATAATTCGCAACTTCTGTGGCTTAGCAGGATGGAACACGGGACGGTGGGATAGATACCATTGACGACTAGCTGTCTCATTCTCAGGTACTAACTCGGCATGGCCCCGACTGTTGTACTCACCCATTACGCGAGATTGGTGCTGTGCCAAATCACCCCACTTCTTAAGGTGCTGTCGTGCCACGTGCAGATTTTTTATGGCGATGGACCTGCTGTCAAGTAGCAGGAGGGATCCAGGACGCCAAGAGTGGGCTACGTCGTAATGACCGTAAGTTAAACGTATTGAAGTCTTCATCATCCCAATATCCTGACGATCATCCACAGACATTTCCTTTACGGGGATCGCATCGATAGTCTTGTTGGTACAATTTTTCCAATTTGTCTGGTAATGTGCCAATACCTTCAAAGTTCACCCGCTGTCCCGGCGTTGACTGACCTACCGACTGGACCAACTAGCATTCAACCTAGGACTGTCTCGATCGCGTATGGTTCGTGCTTCTTTCCTTTTCGCCGATCGATGACCCAGTGCTCTTCTGGGATGTCACATCCGACCAATACACCGATATTGTCGTTGGAGTATGGGCCAAACGATATATCCCGCAAATGCGACCATAACAATAACTGTGGAACATTCGGACGAAATGCACATAATTTGGGCAACGTCTTCACTGACCACGCTTGCTACTGAGCAAACGTGGCAATCGAATGCCCGTCTCAGAATCAACAGAAGCTACATCGAACTGGACGGCCACCGGTTCAAACGTGGTCTCTCTATTAAGTGTGCGTAATTTGAGTTGCCTCTGGCTTCCCTGCATTTCAAGCATGGTGATTAATGACTCATCGACAAGGGTACAATCCGACCCGTTATCTAGAAATGTACAAGTTTGAACGACATTCTCTCCATAACGTCAAGTAACAGGAATGATGGCTAAAACAACTTGGGGTCTCTCTGTAGATGTTTGAAGCGTATCATGCGGGTGAAATCCAACTGCATGGTAGTTGGTAACGATGGATGCCTTTTCAACGACAGTAGCAGGTGAGTCGGAGTGTAGTTGCTGGTGGCGTTTCCGTCCACATCTCTGGGCGCTATAAGTCCTATTTTGTCTGCATTTGCCGGCCATGTGGTTGGCCTAAGTTCCTAGTTCGCACGATCTCAAGACGCTGCTCTCTTGATTTACTAGGAAATAGTGGGCACTGATCAATGAAATGACTGTTCTCGCAAACAGAACAGCGGAAGCGAGAGCCATACACGTTATCCGTGATCGAACTGTCACTTTGCACAAGATAGGTGCTCCTCCTGATGCCAACTGGGTTCGATCGTGTCTTCATTGGTCTGGGACCGTCATACAGTTTGGCTTTGAGGCTTATTACCAGCTCACCGTATTTCATGGAATTGGCGTCGATGCGTTCCTCCATGAATCTTGCTAGATCGGCAAACTGCGGTTCACGATTATGACGAGTTATGATTGCAGCCTCGTCCACCCATCTAGAGTGCAACTCGGGGGGTAACCTCCGAACAATCGTTCTGCTTGAGTTAAGGTCGGAGTCTTAATTCAGTTGCCAAAGTGTTTCTTCGCACAGTGTAACCTACTGAGCTAACTGGACCAATGCTGCAGAGTCGTTGTTCGTTAGACGTGGACAGTCCAGAAGTTCATCAATATGCGTCCTTGCCACCATGTGGTTTTGTCCAAACCGTTTGCGAAGAATTCCCCTGGGGACTAAATAGTCCCGATCCTCTTCGAGAATGGTGCAATGTTGAATCGAGGCTTTCGCAGGCCCATCACAATCTTCTACTAGTTAATCCAGCTTGGCTTGGTTATCACTCGTATTGTTCTCGACGCCTGATTCGAATGCTTTAGTGAAGGACCAGTATGACTTAGGGCTGCCAGCAAACTGTTGTATTTCTCGCCTGGGTAAGTCTGTCTGACGTTCCGTCGTGCGGCTGGAGGCCGATGTATAAATTGGTGGTTCATTTAGATCACTTAGGTATTTACGTTCGTACTCATCCCTGTTGAACGTCGTTCGCTGTTGTATCATTTGTTCAAGTTCCATCCTTTTTTCCACTTCCTATATGCGGAGTTTCGCCAGCTCTACTTCCGATTCTCTGTCTCTGTGCAGCTGGCCCACCGCGGAAACGGTAGATGCAGTGCCTGCTGTTGAGTGCTGAGAGAGTTCTGGCGGGTAGAGGTCTTATGTTTGCTGGGACATCGTTTCGAACAATTTTGTAGGGTCTGGACTGCGTTTTACTTCAGAGGTCAGCTGGGTACCGCTAGATCTTAATACCCCGAGGTCAAATCAAACAAATAACCACCGCAACCAGCTCGGTAACGTTTCTATAGTAGAAAATACATGGATATCAACAAATACATATGAGTAGATTTGTGAAATCAATATGAAGTGGCAAATACGTTCGAAATGGTACGTCCCGAGAGATTTCCGGATCGTCAGTTGTCGAGCGCAAACAGAAAATGTCCAACTCCAAGATGGCGACCTTCATGCTGGCATAATTGTTATCAAACATACTACTCACAAATGGGGTAAGTAGGCGGAGAGTGGGAAGAAAGTTCAAACGGATGTTACAATACATGATAAGCAATGAGAACATAGACTAGCAAACGTGCCACAATGTGAGAAGAAAGAAGGGTAATGCCTCAGGTGGAGAGAGGGAGATTTAGAAGGATAAAAAGGTACGTTGATGCGCATTGTCGGTGAAGTCGCCAGTTCCTCGAAAATATTGTGCGACAAAGGATAACAAAGTGCACTTGCGAGTGACCTTCATAGTTGGCACGGTCATGCGCCACTTCGACCTTCAATCCTTGTATCAAATTTCTGGCGCCCCATCTACGCGCCCCAAAGCTCACATGCCTGTATCCCGCCTACGTGCATCATTGTGCTGTTCGGCTCATCATTGGTCCACGTTTGATTTAACCTTCTGATTGGTCACAAACCCTTTAAATATGGTCTGGTTTGTGACCGTGTTATCTTCGGATTGAGTGCCATAAAGGAAATCTGTCCCGAGGCCAGTCTTCTCTCTGTGTTCATGCGTTAGCCTTGGGTGGTTAGGTTGGCCGGGAAGTCTCGAACTTGTCGTGCATATTCCGTTGTTCGTTACCGTTGACTATCGTTCCGTTATACGTCGTCTCACTGACCGTTATTCTGTTATCTACTCACGTGCCCGTAGGACAAGTGAACCAGTTACAACACACACAAAGAATTGCAGTATGATTACCGCTGACTTCTGTTTTTCGCCATACCAGACATTGTCCTCAGCCCATAGATGTTCTTCGTCCTTCAGGCTCCAGTCAAGAAACCGGGTATCCCCTAGTGAAGCGAGTCTCAGATTGTGTGTCCTCATACCCCGAACCCAAGTCATACGCTGACTGCTAAGCTGTTACTTCTAGCCTAGCTCATCATTCGCAAACAAGGCATGATGTGACATGAGGTGAGTTGACATTTGTAGTATGTGGCCAAGCCAACGAAGCGTGTGAGATGAAATCAGTACGCTCAATAGTCGGTAGAGTTTATCCACTCCGAATACACGTTGGAGAACTTCGTCATTCCTGAACACAGCCCTTACAGTCGCCTTATATATACGCGATTGGTAAGTCTCAGGGAGATACCTCTTTGTTGCCAGAGGTACCCAAGCTTGTTGAATACTGCCGTAATATTGGGGGCACGAGTCTTTGTTCCATTCCATCCACCTCCGTTACTATCGGTACACCTTACTAAAAAGATAAAACCGGCAAACAGTCTCCATAGCTTCGTTATCTAACATTAAATCTATTTAATCTCGGCAGTTTTTCAGAAGCACTCTGCGCTTTGAGGCTGCAAAGCGCATTTTGAAACATTTAGCAAGGCTTCTGACATTAGCTGTTGTGTTTGGAAATTAACAAACGGCACCATGTCATCAGCATAATCAAGATAAACCACCTGAAATATGTGAATAAGGCGCCGATAGTATGTTTACATAATCGCTAAGCACACTTCTATGTATATGCTAATCAAAGAGTGCGGGTCGGTGGACTAAATCGAACGCACTCATATGGTCGAGAAATACAGCAGTTGTTGACAGGCGGCATTTATGATGAAAACTCAAAAATTCAATCAACACACTACCATCCAGAACGCAATTCTGTCTGTCCTTCCCTATTTTCGACCTGCCGTCAGTCGACGAAGTATAACGGATGCCAGAATTCTATTAATCATTGAGGTCAACAAAGTTCCCCCATGGTTCACACAAGAGCCCCTGATTCTTTTCAACATGGGAACTTTATCAAGCAAAGCCAATCGAGAAAGATGCGTCGTCCACACAATTTGAAACAAATCAGTCACGACCTCTACTAACGCTTACTCGCCTGTGAAAAGTGCCGGCACGAGACCATCCGCGCTGGCAGTCTTGTTGCTTTTGAGAGCTGAGGTGCAGTTGCAGCCCCAGTCTTGTTAGGTGTTTCTAAATCTAACGGCCAGTGTACTGCACTGCAAATTTGAGGCAGTAACACAGTAGAAGCAGGAAGTCAGCCAAATTGACCATTAAAGTGTTCCCCTCAGCACTCCAACCTTCTGGACTTGTTACGGATGAATGTGCGATCTGCCTCGCGGGTAACCTCACTGACGCCTTGGACCAGTAGTACGGATAAACTTGAAGAATCTGCTAACGTTTGCTGAGCCAAAAACGGTTTCTGTCATCCTTACTTTGTCAGTTAGCCAAATCTCACAGTCAGCGATCAGGCCATACTTCTGCTTTCTGTGGATATCCCCCTTAAATTTGTTTTGTGTGAATTGCCTGTGTTCGGTGCACAGTTGCAACAGCCGCCCTCCATTGTCCGACCGATGTGATGTTAGCCCATATCCTCCCCCTAGACCATACTCGGCCTTACCAAAGCAGCTGACGTGGGCGTTTATCTCTCTGACCAGAATGATTATATCAGGGCCAAGTGTTAACCCAAGGAGGTCAGCCGGATCCGAGTGAAAAATGTCCTTGACAGCGGTATCACTGCATTCAGTTGGAACATAAGCAGACACAGTGGAAAGATTTCTGAATATTTGGGGTCTAGAGCTTCTCTCGATAAAATTTGCCAGGCTGACGGTACAGAGTCTACTGTCGACGGAGTTGTACCTGCACAGTATGGAGTAGAAGGAGCAGGTGCCGTCAGTTCGATACGTTGTCTACTGTCCTGGATCGTAGTTTGTGAAATGCAGAACTCATAGAAATTCAGTGAATCCGAATTCCGTGCGAGAGCAGCCTGTTGCTCTATCTGTTTCATGGTGTAAACGTTGAACGTACCCATGTTAATCCGCATTCATGTGCCGAGGAAGGCCTGAGGCTGGATGGCAAGAGATAAGAGTTACCGAGGTAGTGTTAGTTTACTCAGTTATATTTATTGTGGAGTTTGTGGTGTAATTACTAGAATGGAGAGTCGTTGGGGTCCTGAGAGCTGAATTGAATAGGATCGTGGGGGGTGGATCAGTAGTAGTATCTTTTCGCTTATCCAGTCTGTTGTATGCAACAGATAGTGCGATCCGGTTGATACTGCGAGGCGTTCA
>QNGE01003958.1:4195-63335 GCA_008508345.1 Paragonimus westermani
TGGCTAACCAGCATTGGCCGGCTGGACAGAAAGGCCCCACTGGCACACCTCCCAGTCTTATTCCTTCGGGTTTACACTGGATACGTGGTGTATTGGTGGAACTGCAATTGGTGCAGCGCAAGCCAATTGCAGTGATGGATAAGCGCAGGTGTCCTTTGGTTCCGGTCACTGTGACAGGCTAATCCGAATCGGATGCCGCCAACCGGTACACAAGAGTGATCTGACGGAGTGCAAAGCATGAAGAAGAACAAATTCCCGTTGATTAATTGCCAAGTTACGAGATTTCAGAACGAGCAACACGGTTTTCCAAAGCGTTTCATTCAAACGCTCTACTTGCCCGTTACCCTGGGGGTTGTATGGTGTTGTTCTACTTGTCGCGACTTCCCTTTCGTGAAGAAACTGTTGAACATTTGACGACATGAATGACTATCCGCGATCAGAATGAATGTACGCCGGAGTACCAAACAACGAGAACAACTGACGGAAACATTTAATAACGGTCTCACTAGTCTGATCAGGACATGCAAAAGCAAAAGGAAATCGAGAATATTCATCAATAATTGTTAATAAATATTGATTGCGAGTTACTGATGGGAGGTTACCCTTAAAATCAATTGACAGTCTGCCGAATGGTTGTGTGGCTTTTATGTGCTCACCTAGAGCCTGGGAGAAAAAACGAGGTTTGATTTCACAGCATACTGAAAATTCAGCAACAATGTTCCAAACTTCTTCCACGGAAAAGGGGAGGTTTCTGGCGCGGACGAAGTGCATCAAACGAGAAACGTCGGGATGATAAAGCGATTCATGTAGTCCTTTCAAGTCATTAGAACTCCGCAAAAATTACGCGAGAGTGCATCTGCCGCTCGGTTATCTTTACCAGATCGATATACAACATTGAACTTGACTGGCGATAGTTCCAACATCCAAAGTTCACTTTTATCGTTCTTGAATTTCTCTCTGTGCTGATTGCCGTAGATGAAGGCGACGGAACGTTGATCAGTAACAAGTTTAAAATGGTTGTGAAGTAGAAAGTGTTTCCATTTACGTATGGATTCCACGACAGCATACGCTTCCTTCTCTACGGCGGAATGGTGCCGTTCGCTGGACGACAGACTACGCGAGAAGAAGGCCACCGGTCGACCATTTTGATTCAAAGTGGCTGCGATGGCCACATCAGGGGCGTCTGTGCCGACAACCAAAGGGGTTTCATACTGAATAGTAGATATAGCAGCTTTGCATAACTCGTCTTTCGGAGCCTCGAAGGCTTCTCTAACTTCATTGGGTAGGGGGAAGGTGTTATTATGCAAAAGTTTGTGAGTTTTATCAGAGAAGTGAGATATCCACCGTGAGTAGTAAGCAAATAATCCCACTATTCGTTGCTGGGAGAGGGATTAATTCTCGCAGAGGTTTCAGGCGATCAGAATGCGGTTTAATATTGTTCTTGGATACCTCATAATCTAGAAGTTTAATTTGTTTGGCGGCGATGATTCATTGTAATTCAATCCATATTTTCTGGTCACGTCTAGGAACTTTCGAAGATTGAGATCATTTCCAACGGAGTTGGTTCCACCTACTGTACCATTGTCAACGCAAACAATGATGTCTTTCAGTCGTTCGCGTGCTATTATAATGTCATTAGTCCGTTGGGAGCAAGCAACGCCATTCGTCACGCCAACCGGAATCCGACAAAACTGATACAAGCTTCCGCATGCCTCAAAAGCCGTAAAGGGCTTTTCTTCTTCTTGAATAGGGATCTGATGATAAGCACTCTTTAGATCCAGAGTGCTATAGGTGTCGTACATGGCGATGCGTTCAATCATTTCGTCGACTTTTGAGAGAAGATAGGCGTCCAAGAGGGTATATTTGTTAATTGTTTGGCTGTAGTCAACTACCATTCTTCTCTTGTGCCCGTCGTTAGCGACTACCAAGACTTGAGCTCTCTAAGGAGAGGCGGAAGGCTCGATAATTTCTTCAGCAAGCAAACGGCGAATTTCATCGCGTATAAACTTTTTGTCAGCTGGACTGTGCCGTCTGGATTTTGTTGCAATGGGTTTGAAGCTTGGTATCAGGTTTTGGGAAAGACGAGGAGGTTCAATGTGAGATGGAGTCAATGAACTGAGTGAAAATGATGGTTTTGTCCCACTGAATGGGATTTAAACACTTAAAACGTCTAATAAAGTCGTGGCCAAGAAGAACGTCGGTACATAAGTGCGGTAAAACTGACAACTTCACTCTGTCATACACAACATCTTTGTACCTGATCGACACCAAGAAGTGACCTCGCGTGTCACTTGACAGAGCGGTAGAGATCATTGTTATCTTGCTACGAGATTTGTGAACCTTCCAGTCATTATGCAACACTACGCAAGACGCTACATAACTTTCAGAACTGTCAGTATCTATCAAAGCTTGTACGCGAGTTCCGTTAACTTCGAGATCAACTACGGCATTCGAAAGACACTCCGGAGCCGGCGCTGATGTGGCAGTCGAAATGGACGGTCGAGTAATAGAAGAGCAGGGCTGTCGGTTCCAGGACATCAGGCAAACCTTTTAAAAATGCTCCTTTTTTCCACACCCATTACATAACGCATCTCTAGCAAGGCACTTCGAACGGGGGTGTTTGTCATACCCACAGAAGAAACATCTGCCACTTTATGAGCTGGAGGCTGCCACATCAGGCATTCGGGTGAGATTGGGCGAGTTTTTTGGGACCTCGGTTGCAGCCGTGTAGGTGTTAGTCGGAATGGACTAATATAATTGAAACTGTTTCTCTGCCAATTTCAAGCGATCTGGCCTGATCGAAAGCGGCCTAAAAATTCAGCACTTCTTGTTCCAACAGTCTTTGTCGACTCTGACTAGACAGTAGACTACTTATGAAAGCGTCTGGGATTGCATCGTCTCGATTCTGCTCGGCTGTAGTGGCCTTAAATTTACAGTCTTTCGCAAGCGACCTCAATCTTTGTGCAAATTGGTTCAGCATCTGTCCACCTTCTTGTCTACAAGTCGCTAACAGATGACGAGCGAATAGTTCGTCCTTGGGCTTCACATACAGGTCCCGTAGTATACAGTCCACATCGTCATAACTATCGCATTTGGAGATATACTCATAGACCGAGGACGAGATGTAATTGATCAACGTAGTCAATTTGTTAGGATGGAGACTATCAATAGACGACAAGAAATTAGTGAACGTAAAAAACCAGTGATTCCATTCTTTAGAAGCGTTAACTGCGTTGGGGTCGACGTCAAACCTCTCAGGGCGTAGGATCCGTTCCATCACATAGTTGTTAGATGAATACATTGTTGTGAACAATCAGATTCGACGACACAATCGAACAATCTTGAGTCAGAAACAGAAGAGTAAGAGGCCCGTATGATAGGCTTCATCCGTCTAACAATTGGCGCATGACAGCTGAAATGGAGAACCTAAATCGACTGCCCACTCAAGGATGAAATAAATAACACAAAATATTATAACACTTTAGAACTTACATCACTTGCGGTGGGGGTGTAGGGAAGGAAGTAGAAGCGCGCATTTCAAAGGTCTAGGTAATATTGACTAATCTCCGACACCTCTGGAAACAGAAGGGTATCTCTCCGATGCTTGCGTGTATAAGGTAGCCGTGAGGGCTGTATTACTTTACGGCTGTGGAAAGTGACAGGTCGTAGTAGACGTGAATCATCTTCAGGTATTTGATCATTGATGTCTGCCATCGATCGCACGTGTCGAGTGACGCCAGCGAGTAAACAGCAAGGGAGTTGGGAAGCGGGTGTTTGGCACTGATTGTCAAACGAGTTCCTTCGTTTGGTCCTTACAGCTACACAAATTTAGATGGTTCGGTTAGGATGCCAGCTAGTCGTCTGCCACACCGAGTAGTCTGCGGACGCTGCGGCCGACTGCCGCAAGGTATGAGGTGGACGGATGATGACTTGCCGTAGAGAAATGAAATAGTTCACCAAGAGATGGTTAATCACTGTAGATCGAGTTCGTCTCCCAGAGTCGGTGGCTGGAGACGTTAGGTGAGATGGCGACTAATCGAGCTCAATGGCGTGAATGTTGTCGTTGTTTGGCCGAGTTGTCTGTGAATTGAGTGCACTTGATGACGTGGGACAGTGGGAGCTGTAAGGAAGCAGTTGTCTTGGGGATGACGCCTTACTTTCACCTACAGCTCGGTTGTTTTTGTGCGAGGTTTGGATACCTTGATTTCGAGTTATTGAATGTAGACGGGGCCATTTTTAGTAGTTAGTTCCCTTCCCATACTCTTCTTCTCCCCCCTCTCCTTCTATGCAGGGTTTGCTTTGTTTCTCTTGATGGTTGTTTAGAATTTAAGCATCAGTGGTTCACACTAATGTGTTGCTCTCTGTGATAATGACGATGATGATAATGATACTTGCCTGGTTGCATGATCAGTGATAATCCTCTCCGAAAACGGATGGCCTCTCCCTTATCGTTTCACTGGAAGGCGTTGCACGACTTTCATTCTCCCCCCTGTGCATATCGTTTACTGAATCACTCGAACAAGGTGCCGTTCTTATGAATTGGGCTGTTTAACCTAACTCGGATAAAGTTTGTCGCCGTAATCTTCATAACAGTTAGGGATCGGTTGTTGTTCTAGCGTACTCACGGTGCCATAAGCATTTGTATATGGTACCATTTTTAGCTGGTTGCCTGCTAAGAACTTTCCTCTAATTAACACGACCTCCGTGGAGAGGTTCACGCGCAGCTGACCCCTTATTGGACGTACATCGGTGAACGTAGTCAGCTGATCATGGCATGGGGGTGGATGTTATATGCACAAAATTCGCTGGGGCGTTTGATCGAGTAAATCACACCGTGTTGCTCCGCTAACACCAGCACCCTGGTGCTCACGGCTATGCACTTCTGTGTCTTCACTCCTACGCCCCCATTTGCTGTTGCCACGTTTGGGTTATTTCTTGGCTGGATTCCCACTAGAGCAGCGGTGATACTCACCAGGCTTGATTCTAAGACCCTTCATCCATGTAAACCCTATATCCTCAATTTCTTCTCTGTTAGCTTATGTCAAACTTTGGCGAATCATCAAAACTGACAAGGACCCTGCTTTACTACATTGTGGCCCAAACTCTGCCTGCTTCGTCTTCGATCACACTGTTTGAGTGCAATGCTGGAAAACGTAAGATGCTGCACATTAGGTACACTTCTGACATTGTCCATAATTTTTATGGTACAGCTCCACAGCTTGTATCTACGGAGAGGGGCGTTAGAGCATTTGTTTTCAATACTCTCTCTTGCTCACCGAACACTAAGGTTGATGTCAAGAAAGCCAGCAAGACCCGAGCGCACTCCAAGCAATTTCCTTACTAGTTTTTTGCGCGTGCTTTAGGCTTCTGTATAACAGTTTTAGCCGATTTTGATAATGGAATTGTTATCTGGCCTCTTGTCTCCAGAAAGCCACAACCACGCTTCAGGCTGCTCAGCGAAGGGTCACGCAGACTGTCTTTAGAATGCAAATCGGGTCAAATAAAGAAAAGCTTCACGGACTGCTGGAGGGTTTGCCGCTTACTGGTTTTCTTCTCATTGCATGTTTGCAAAGTTTTTGATCTCTGCGTAATAGCACTTTCTCAATAGATTCTCCGTCTTTTTTTCTCCGTAGGTCAGAAACTGCACGTGTTTTCCAGTGGTCCAGTGTTTCCGGTCGCGGGACCCTCAGTCCTGAGTTACGGAATACCTAAAACCATGCTTCTTTCTGTCGCCACCCCATTCAGCCTATCTGACAGCTGTTCTTAAAATGGCAATCTTCGCTAAACATATTTTCGTGTTTAAATGGATTGCAACAGCTGTACCTCTTTTCTTCTGAAACAAAATGAAGTTGAACAATATCATATCCTTCGGATGTTTTAGTTGTTATCATTTGCAGGTTGTCCGCCGTTTACTCACAACGGATGTCCCTTGCCTTATGACCTCAGCATATAGTTAGAACAATGCAAATTCTGTATAATCGTTAAGGCACCATCCTAGCCCATCTAAGGATATATTACACAACATTCGAATCTAGCTTAATAGATCAGTCGGAATGCCCCCATTTGAGTTTCGTCTAATTCAATAAGAAACACCCGCTCACATCCACCCATCGGCTTGTTTGCATTCCGCTGTCTACCACACTATACAAACGTTTAGGCCATACCGTTTCTCATCTCACCGTTCTGCTAACTAGTTTTGTCCCACTTGCAACTTTCCACCTTGCTCACCCCTCTTCTCGGCGTGAACATTCAGCTAGACGTTTGATGACAGAGAGGCGGTCCATATGGGACGCGTTTCTTCAGCAAATTTGTAATGCCTAATATCGGATGTACAAATATTGTGAACAGTGTACAACAGCCGTATGCACGGACCACAGAGTTCATTAATTGCCGCTGACAACGCTCATCATCGAATACTCCAAAAAGATCTTACCAGATCGAAAGCTATCACATCACTCCTTATGCAGATCTCAAGGTCTAAATCTCAATGTCTACTTCTGAGGCAACCGATTTTGCATGCCCAATACGCACCTGTCTCCAATGAAACCGAGCTACACGCTGTCTTTCATTCCTAATCTTCTTTCGGATTCTTCTCTTCATTTCATCTCGGATAGCGTGTGCACCCAACTGGTTCTGCAACATGCTGATAAGTCACCCGAACGTGTTGAAGTATCACCATTTTCATGAAACGAATGCACAGACATGCTCAACAAAACGCTTACCGTTTTGTTCCAACAATTTTGTGCAACGGGTTGTATTCTGACAGAGATACCGAAACTACTTATTCTGCTACCAGTGCTATCAGGAGTCATGGGACATCCAGCTGGCGATTTTGTATTGGTTCACCAAAATACTGAATCGCTCCTAGCGCCAGAAAATGACCATTATTGCACGACTAACCTGTCCGTTGCAGCTGACTTGCGAAGGACGACTGCGAACAAGCATCCTGCATAGGCTGCAGATTAATTCGGGTTCACGAAAACCTCCAGTGAATTCAGGCGCACCGTTTCACCAGATAAACGAAATATTTCTACCTCAAACAGTACGTTTTAACCAATACCTGTTATCCCGTACATGCATGGTTAACTCGTAGTGAGCTATCTAAGCCATTCAGCACCGTAAGTGGCATGCCGCAATGCCCCGTAATTATTCGGAATTTACTCCTATCCAGGAAAGCTGACAAAATTAGGTGAGCTTCAGGCATCTGGCTGGGAGTCCTATTCGAGATGACAGCTTGCCGCAATCAATGGCATTTCTGTCTTCTCAACATTTTTACTGTCCGGTCCGGTCTCATTCTATGTCATTTTGTTTTCTTAGTCAGTTTGTTCTGGGATATTCCTCGTCCCTATTACAACGAATGGCTAGTCAGGCCACATTTCCCCCTCAATCTGACCCATAGTGTTTAAGACCGAAATAAGTGGTGTTAGTCTTGTTTTACAATTCGGAAACCTAATAAATTTACCTGGAAAATTCTCGCACACTGTCGGTTTGTAGCTTGTGTTTTTATCGGACAGCTGGGCTGCTTAAAATAAAATGATGGTGCGATCTGTGTATCTGTGCTTCGAAATGACCCAAGCTCGATAACACTCTCTTGATAACGTGTTATAAAAATGCTGGGCGGCTATATCTACTTACCGATTAAACATCTGCCGCACCGCGCATCACTTCACTCTGCGACTGGCAAGTGGAAGAACCTCCGAAGTTGCCCCATGACGGCGTTGTCACGAGCTGTACAGTTGTTAAATGCTGTCCTGATTAAGATTGAATTACTGTCATCGTCTACACCACTGGCTAGAGACGGTCTCAGGAAATCATAGTATTTCAGATACTATCGTGTTTATATTGTTCGATATTTTCATGATCAGAAGTAACTGTACACATAATATTGGGAGGTACGGTTCCCAACTGGCGGTAAACGCTTGCAACACATATAGGCAGGTGGAAACTCAGATCAGGTACACCACAAAGTGAGCGGACTACTTACGTATGAACACCACAGCAAAACGACGTAGGTTGGTAAGGATGTGGTTATCAACTGATCGTGTACTTCTCAGGGTAAATCTAGTTAACGCACTTTTTCACAACATTTTGACTTCAAATTTGTTGTCAGCCTTATCCAAGCGCCTTTCGGTCACATCCGATACATTTCTCAACTTTTGGTCTACACATTCACTTTCACCGCATTTGTGTTTTCTTTACTTCAGCCTTTTTAACACTCTGTTCAGTATAGCAAAAAAAACCGTATCCGGTTTCTTAGGGTCCTATGGCACCCAATGTCCCTCAAGGTAGCGAAGATAAATCAGACAGGAGGAACTCGTGAGTTTCTTTTTGCTTTACGTTTACTCTGCATTCCAGGAAGGAACACATCGATTATTATGCGATTCTAGAAGTTGATAAGGATGCAACACCCGCAGACATCAAAAGGGCATATCGCAGGGTATGCGAACTCTGTGTAATTTTTTAAATTCTTGTTCACTAAATTAGCTCGCACTGCGTTACCACCCGGACAAAAACCCAGACAATCCGGAGTGTGTGGAAAAAGTATGCAACATCTGCTCATCATATTATTTGTTCACTTTCTATCAGTTCAAGGAAATCAATAGGGCGCACAACGTTCTAAGCGACCCAAACAAACGACGCATATACGACCAATATGGCTCTTTTGGTCTGTATCTGGCCGAACAGCTGGATGAAGATACGATGCGGGCCTATTTTGCTCTTCAGAATCCGTGCTTGAAAGTAAGTGTTTGGCATAACTCCCCGCCACTCTAGTTCTCATCTTTTTATACTACTCACACCGGTTGTGTTATACTAATCGTTTCACTATACTGATTTGTTTTATTCATTGCTGCTTGCTAAAGCCATGTTCTGATATGCCGATTTTGTTCGCCAGAATTCGTGTACATCATGGGCATGCCATGTACTGTTGGACTTATTCAAGTCGTTTGCTCATCATCATCATCATAGTAGTACTGTCTATAGTGATGATATCAAGCAAATGACCTGAATTAATCCAACAGTACATGACGTACTCATAATGCTTGTACACGAGGTCTAACAAACAAAACCGGCATTTCAGAATGTGGCTTTAGCAAACAACAAAATACACTGCAGCCTGTGTTGCCTACGTATTTCGCCTCGACGTCTGATCAAGTTTAAAACATACGCATAACGGAAGTAAACGATTCTCAGCAATGATAGTGTTTTGATTTTCGACTTCTCACTGTTACTACTTCCGAGATGTTCCGTTGCAGTGAATGTTCTCTGCCTTTAGCCTTCACTACGTGGCGACGTGTAAAGTGACTACCGACTTAAGTTACAACATGCAGTATGTTTAACGCGTGTTCAGGAAATCTCAACCCCCTTCTGTGATTATGGCGTCTTTGTGATGCTACCCTAATGGTTCCGTAGATGTGTTGTTCGTTGTCGCAAAACTCATTTTGGTCAAACGGTGTAGAATACAGTCGTTCACACTTGAGTGAACTTCAAAAACATTTTTTGTTAATTTGCACAACCTTGACCACCATTGTTGGAGTACAGTGTGATCTTTGAAGTTTTACCGCAGTGTTCACCACTCCAGTTTAACTCTCGTAACCAAGACTGAGCCAACATGCTCACTCCATAGTCTTTTGTTCATCCTGGTCGTTTCCTGTATCTTTAGCTGATAGTGTGATTCTGAGCGGTTGATATGCTGTTTTGACTGATTCACTCGCTAAACATAGCCGATAGCTCGTCTACACATTTGACTTACACAACCAACCTGACCCTTTTTCCGACGCTAACCAGCAGCTACATAATTCTGAGGTCTATCTACTGTTTCCTTAATTGCTCCGATTGTCTTGTTTTAGGTAGCATGACGGTATCCAGCCTCCATGTGACTTAGTATGTCATACGCCAGCGAGTTCCTTGTGTCCTAAAAAATTAAGACCCAATTTTGTCCGACATTGTGCATTGTGAAATTTTTGTAGCAACATGATTTCACATTGATGCGGGCCATGTCCTCTTGCGGTCACGGTAAACAGGGTCGTCGAATATCACAGCCTGCGTGGTGCGACTAAAATTTTGTCATAATTCTGGTCACCACATTTCCATTGCTTCAACCTGACTTTCGATTCCAGTATTCTGTTAGTATTCGCAAGGGTATCGCTATCGAGGATGTCAGATTAGTTGGACAGCTAATCAACGTCTGCAAAGTCATTTAATTAGGTACTTAGCTATACTCGTTGGATTTAGCAAAACCGTCCTTCTCTTTTTTCGGAACCTTCGAGTTTATTTCAGAATGCCGATCTCTCATCTGTTTGTGTTGCATCAGCTCATATCCGCTTGACGTTCCATTAATTTACTCAAGAAACAACCATTAGCACATCGACCTGAGGACATTTGTGCTGCCTACTCAGTACTAGGCGTACACACCAGGTAGGTCCATGTCTGCTGTTCTCATCCAGGCGGGGTCATGTGTAACAGTTGACGTAGTGAACGAAGCCGCATCGGTAGGTTGCGTTCCGGTACACAGTTGGCTGTTTACCGTTTGCTTAGCCGGCTGTGTTGGCATTAGTCCCACAAGCCGAACTGTCTAAAATCCGCATTATCTGTTTATTCTCTTACCAGCTGTGGCGATCATGCCGTCAAGAACTTTCACTCTGACCTCTGTGCACTCCTGAATTTGACACATGATTCAGATGTACTCCTAATACATTACATCCTCAAGTAAGTGATCAGTTCGATGAAGCAGTGATGCAGCTTGGTTGATGAAAAACAACTCAGCGTCATCGTTTGCAGGACACGTACAGTGGACTGGTTATCTGTGGAACCCGATCAGTTCGGATGGAGTCATTTTAGCCGGGTATATAGTCTAGGTTGGCTTACTGCATTACACGGAGTCTGGTCTAGGTGGCACTATTGGCACTGGCATGATGACGCCCAAACAGTAGTAAGCAGCTGTTGTCTATCTGCACTGAGAGTCGGGGTTGCTTCTAGCCAGCACCATCTTTAACAGTCATGTACCTCGCTGTTTCACTTGGTGCCGTCCTATCTCGGACCAGATATGGTCTGGAGTAGACCACATAGCTCGTTGTTGTAAGCTTCGTAGTTCCTTCCGAGACTGTTATTCTTACGGTTAGCTTCAGATCGTGCGCTCGCAGGTGACCTCCTTGTTCTTAGTTTTACTAGACAATAACCTCATCGACCACAACTGTTGGTTGCCGATAACGCGGTCTTTCCTATCGTACAGCATGTATACCAAGCTTGCTTTAGAGACGAGCGTAACATTTTTACGTTCGCAGATTCCAGCGACTACCAAGCCAGAATCTCGCAAATAATTCAGGCGGCAGACAACACCTCATAGAGCACGGTGTGTCACCAACATGACAGTCACTGAATGTCCGAAAGTTGTTCGGTATCTCCGTGTACCTTACGGAATATTCCTCATGGTGTTAATCGGGGCGTGCTTGAAATCGATTGAGAAGTCACAACTTCTTTATCCTTGGTAATTTGGTTAATTGGTAAGGTTTCTTCACTGGCACAAGAGTTTCCTCAAACCAGACATTTGGTGTTTAACACAGGCTAGATGCATATGGTTGAGAGTACTAGCTATGATTCACAGGTATGCTATGGGTGAGTGAGTTTGAGTCAGAACTAGACCACTTATGTGAACAGGAATCAACATTCATTTATTGTTACCTATCTTTCCTAAAAGTTTTATCACTTGTTTCACTTTGGTTCGGTCTATCTATCGTATCTCTCGCCTATTTGTTTTTCTCTACATTCCTGTATCACATCTGTTTACAGTTTGTCTGCTTTTTTTTACCTGATGCTGTGCCTAAATTTCTCATTTCACACCATCCTTCTAGAATCAAAGTGTGTGGTCCTTAAGTTGTGATAGGTCTGTCTGCAACAAACTACACGCGTATCACAGTGCACGTGTTGCATACCTTACTTCTTCAACTTGCACAAAGCAGATAGCTATAGCAGACAGTGTATCTGCTAGGATAACGGTTTCTGTTTTGGATCTACCTCAGTGGCTCGGTGGACCCCCAATACGTTTGCTCCAGTATACATCGTATACGATCGCTATGCTGAAAATTGGGACTCACGCTCGTGTTCTTGGATGATCATTGTCATCTTGGAATTCCACTTTCCTGTAGATTTATCAAATAAAAGAAACCGGACAAGGGTTCAATTTGTGGAGTTTTGCGGTGCGACTTAATGTGTTGTTCAGTCGGTTCAGTGAGCAGGTGACTGAATGTATTGGATCTTCAGCTTTCAAACTGAACAGTCAGTTCAGACATAGCAGTGAGTGTCCACTTCGGTGACCTGCGTGAAGCCTTGCACGGTGCTGACCACTAGCTTCTGTGTTCGTTTACTAGTACCAACGAGCAAACTGTACTGGTCTGTGTCCACCTTTGCTCGATGGGAAATGGCGTACAGTGCTGAAGGCTGTTCAACTAATGTTCATCTCTGTGATGGCCGAGCTACCTAATCAATGCAAGTCATGAAAAGAAAGTAGACTCAGTTTGTCGGCATTCAATAGCCAATCACCTGCTGTGATATCGACGTTGATTTAGAACCAGACAACCAATCCATGAAGTTCCCGTTAATACAGATATTAGCTAGCCGAAACTGCTCGTCGTTAACGCACCTTGATTACCCAGCAATGACATTGGTTAATTTTGGCGTGATCTGACAAAATTCCTACTACTGGGGCAATTGATCCGCTTGGTCATTCGATGGATCCATACGACACAATGGGACAAGTTGGTGACGGAGACCGGATGTGAAACTTATGAGCCCCTGATGTGACTTTGTGGCTCAGTTGGTAGACCGCTTGCTTTTTTCAGGTGTGTTGTCTCTGTCGCCAGTTCGAATCCAGCTGAAGCTTAAAGTTTTCCCAATAAAGTTTTCTCCAAAACAAATGTAACGGGAGCCCGTCACAGACTCGAACTAGACAGTAAAGAACAAGTAAACAGGACGAACTTGATAACAGGCTGTGTAATAAAAATACCAGTTTCTCTCTTATTCAAGCCGGATTAACTCATGCTAACGGTAAGATAGTGATGTTTGACCGTTTTCACACTCAGACAATACCAGACACTATTACGATGTCTGAAAAATGGTTCAGAGCACGTTTTCCAGCCTCAAAGTGTATCGTATATCTGAAAGGTTGAAATATGTAAATAAAATGTTAAGCAGTGATGTCATAGTGGTTTTTGACTGGTGTGTATACCTAAGAATTTGCACTGACACTGGGGAGGTATTGCGAACGTTTGATTGCCATCGTTCGTTTTGAGGGGTGTACCGGGTGATTCTACCAACCTTTAGCTGAGTTGCTTGCTCAGTGTTTCACAGCGCAAAATTGTCAACTGTTGGAGAGCAGTCCGCATCACACCAGTTTCTGACAAATGAACTTCCAAAGTTCGCCCGATATCACAAATATCTAAGACATTGATGTTCTTCTTTTCTAAAAAAAAACTCATTTTTGACCGAATAGAAGCTCCAGTTGTTGTCACTGATTCCAGTCGTCCACGTTCAACCAGTGACGTTGTGTGACTCAGACAGTTCGTTAAGAATCACTTGTTTACTGAGCATCTGGGTACGCCAGTAGCTGAGAATTCTCCTCTCGGGTGCATAAAGCGTATTATTGACTTGCATCGAATTTAACTGGGAGCTCGCATCTCCAAGGCTGGGGTGGTATTCCCTAATCCGGGACATCTTTGGCGACGAAACCATCTGCTTAAAACCGGTAGGCAATTGTATGGACTATGTCGTTTCCTGGATGCGAAACCTGACCACAAAAATTAGGATACGTGAACCGTCTTCGTGTAATTGACCATTGATGTCTGTGTTCGACCGCTCGCGTCAGATGACGTCAACGGACAAGTACCGGTGAGGTTAGGAAGTGGTTATTTGGTTGTGAGTGCCAAGCAGGCTGTTTAGTTAATGGTCTAAGTATGCACAGCCGTAGATGTTTAGGCTATACACTAAGGATGTCAACTAATCGTCTGCCACACCAAACACTTTTTGACGATCAGGCGACCGGCTGGCGCAAGCTGTGAAGTGAATAGATGGAAACTTACCATAGAGGAATGAGATTTTTATCGGTGGAAGTTGACAACACTCTTTAGCAGAGGTTCTTGATTCTTCCATCTCAGCTGTGTGCTACCTTGACTTGTCCGAAAATAAATGTTAGGAAACTTACAGTTGCCTATTTTTGTGTGTAAATAATGGGTCAACTTATTTCGGTCTCCTCATCTTCATCATTCAAGAAAGTTGTTTCGAGTGTTCAGAGCTTCTGCGCTTCCCCTACCACTTAACCTCGCATTTGGTAAATGGACGTACGGTCTCGTTAAAGTATGCCACCCACCTGTTCTCTTTGGTCTTTCATTCCTGGGCTTTTTACTTTTTGTCACACCTTTCAAGTATGGGATGGGACGTCATATACTTTTTAAACAACTTGGCTCGCTCTTTTAATTCATCTGTTTCTAAGTGCATTCCGGCATCTTTTACTAATTTCCCGTGCATACATCTATCTGCACACGCCCCATACTCTTGTTATATTATTCCCTGCTATTCTGAGCACTCGGATCGACCATATTAGAAGCTGCTCAAGACGCAGACTCATGTGTACAGACAAGCACCTTCGACTGCTCCTTATTTCTTCAGCTTGAAATAGGACCCATTTTACGCAATGTGGCGTCGCAGTTCATGCGTCGTTTATCATGGATGCTTGATTGAGGTTTTGGACTTAGCGACTTTCAGACTAGAATACCTGTTTGACGTTTACTGATTTCCTAAGTATGCAAATATGTCAAGGCTTACTGATCGATCACCGAAGTAACGGTTAATCTGGAATGAGCATGATAGTGTTTGCGTTCCAACGTACCGCGGTCGCTTTTCACATGTATGGATATGTGAAGGTCCCGAGACGAAGTAGCATAAATACGTCTGCCCACTTTCTTGCAGAAGTGGCCGTGTACTTCACTGAGGCTTATTTTTGTGATTTTCATGTTCACTTTCTCTTCGATAAATGTACGCATTGTAACCGACCCGTTTCTTGCCAGATGTGCTACTTGTTACCCAAAATTATTTTGGGTAGTGCGATAATAGCGATGATACTGTTGAAAGTTGCTGTGATCACTCCTTTTTCTCGCAGACGTTTATATTGTTGATTAGTAGTCAGGGATTTCGGTTAATGTGAACTGAAGTGTAACCACAATTGATCACAGCTTTTGCATCTTCATAGGCTTTGTTTTCGAAAGGAAACACTAGGTTCGAGTTTCGTTGTTTCAGCTCGTCAGTAGTGTGTACCAAGATTTACCGGTTCGCCACATTTTTGTGAGGCAGCCGTTTTGACCACTGTGCAATTCGCCTCACATTGAACACGGCCGAAATTTCCTAGCTGAACAGTTAGCTGCATTTGTTTCTGAATGGCACTCAGGTTGCCCGGTCGCTCGATATCTGTCTTGCTGTCTTCATTCGATGAACTTTAATACTTATTGGCACTCAAAATATCGCTTGATCATTTTACTTATTCATACTAGCTCAACTCCATGGTAAATCCTAATCGCTTGTTCGTCGATTGGAGTCAAGCGGGCAGTTACTACATCTCCACTCGATTTGACTAGGCATCACTCACCCCCAAATATAGTTGGGGGTTCAGATATGATCAATTGGTTCCGCTTAGTATGAGGCCATTTGGCGCAGTGTTTGATGTTGGTTTGTATAATTGCATAAACAATGTATTTTGAGGTATCCATCGATACTTCTAGCTATACAATGGAGGAAGTTTTGGCGAGCCAAAATATCGTCGTTATCAAACTATTATGTGTTCCAGTTGCTTGCCGGCTTGATGTTAATTGTGCGTTGATGTTTCTTCGTACATCTGCGCATCTTACTGTTCTTCACACGAGATCAGTTTGATTCTGTTCGAAAATGGCATGTGCTTGCACACTGGTTGATCACTGATCAATTCATTCGGACTCCAGAGTCTTCCGTCTCGATTTTTTCCATGGGCTGCATGCATTGTGGGTTACAAGCAAGAAATCGCCGTTACCTTCGTAACTGTCAATTGGAGAACCGTGGAACTTAAACTGGTACCATTTCAACAAATTTGATTGAATCCAAATTATGTTAGTTAAAGTCACAATGACTGGGTGCTGGCAACCGGTTGCCAGGATTTGTTGGACATCTGTTCAAACTTAGTTGTCACATGAACTTGTTCTTACCAGCCAGCTGCACATGCGCAACTCTGTACGACAAGTTTTTTTCTTGTTATGTTGCACTTGGAACACAATACAACTTGAAGTGTTGTGCTACATCAGCTGCTGGTGTGCACTTTTCGGTCGGCTCCAGCCGTGGTTTGTTTTTTCGTGACTGAAATCTTACTTCATACTAGAGTAACTGTAAAATTAGTGCCCTTACATGCCATCGGCAAGCCTTTTTCACGTTTTCAAGTGTTTAACTAGGTCGATTTTCTAATGCGTTGTTTTAATTTCTGTTCCACAATTCGTGTTTATTCTGAGCTATAGAAACCGTTGATGTTGAAATCAAATAACCACTTCTGCTGGCTCCCCCTTCTCTTTTTCTACTTCTTTAGTGTTGCCTTGGTACCATTTTCGTCCTCTCCTGTTGCTGCTGTTGTCTTTGTTGCTGCTGTTGCTGTAACTTCTGTTGTGGTCGATGCCGCCCTAAGCACACAGAGGAGGACTTTCCGGAGTTTTTCGATGAGGTAATTCCCGACCAACTCTATGGATTTTGTCCGCGGTTCCTTCCGGTTCATAGATGTGCTTATTTGATCTCGCTTACTATGTGCGACACAGATGATGCCACTTTCTAGTGGACTTGTTATACACTACCTAAGCGTAGCCAGAGTACCTGCTGATCTGCTGTGCTCACCCTTCAGGCTAGTGTTCCTCCAACACATTGATATTGCTGGGAAACGTCAGCCAAGCGCCGCAAGTTGGCAGGACTTTCAGCAAAGTATATTGGTGTCATAATTAACGGAATTTGAGAACAGCTTAGAATGAATAGTGTGATTTTCACGGCTGTTCTCTCTATAAGCTACGTATATCAGACGCGCTTGTGCCCATAGTTCGCTGGTTTAGCCGTCTAAATTGGGTCGTTTGTGGTCAGTTTGTAATATTCGTTTATGATTTGCTTGTAGTCATTTTGCACACCTTATGTGTTTGCAGGGATTCAACTGGACTAGTTGCCTGGCGTGTTTATTCACTCAACCGGGTGCATTCAAAACCCTATAATTTGTCGCTGTTTCAGAAACGCCCTGTCATCTTTTGAGTAGCCCAATCAGTCCCACTTCGCTTCCGTTCTCTTCTGTTGATGGTTCTGTCACATCATCGATTTCAGTGATACTCCCGTAACATTTGTCCACATTGACGAGATCGGTGTCTAGTGTCCTTCGACAGGAAAGCTGTGCTTATCGGTAAAACTGAAGACAAATGAACTACACCATATGCACTATTGCATTTTCTGTCGACTTATGCCCATTTCTGGATCAAGAACATCCTGTCACGTCACCGAATATGGTCAATTTCATTTAGTTGGCAATGTGAGCTTCAGTACTTCCAAATTCATGCAGTAACTTTGTATACGATGTGTGGGAAATTCATCTTTTTTTAATACGTCGTATGGTGCGTAAATCATCCTTGTAGGTCCATTTTTAGGTTACTAACACTGCGTTCGCAAACGTATTCGAAATACCGTTGGCTTGTTAGTCCTACATCACATGACAAAAAATGGTTTACCCAGGCACTGAATCATCGTTTTCACAAGGTCTAGTATCTCTTTCGAATTTCTTAGATTTTTTTAGAATGCCCAGCTCTTGCTTCACTGTACAATTCAGCTTTTTGAAGATGAAAATTACCTTTGCTCATATCGCTCTGAGTTATCTCAACAAACATAAGCCCTCACTTCTGCTGCATTTTGCTGAGATCGTCCATTTTTCATACTTCTAAAGGAGTTTTTGATGGAAAAGTGATTGTGTGACTAAAAAGTATCCTTTCGGTTCCCCGTTAACTAGCGAGATCTGTTTACTCCACACTCAGCTGTCATGTTGATGCCAATGATCTTTTAATTCATTTGCCCCCTCACTTAGTTCGACCGTTCTTTAATTGTGTTTTTTTGACATGGCAATATTTCCAGCGCGGTGTACCAGGAGTTTAACCACTCTTTAACTAAACGTATTCCACTAATGCAGCCAGTTGGTGCTTCTGTTATCCTTCTTGGAAGTCCGACTAGACCACAGCGTTTTATACTGACTGTGATTTGAACAGACAGCTGAAGAATACCGGTATGATAGCGACGGTTGTGAATTGAACTAGTGGTCGCCGTAGGGTTTACGGAAGCAATCCTTCAGTAGCTCGGACCGTTCCGTGCAAACTGCGATCTCTCTACTGTGGCCATTATGTGGAGTTATACGCTGTGCCACTGGTAGAACAGTGTAAACAGGTGGTCGCCGATTGTACTGTCTACTCTGTGCATACGTTCGGTTGTCAACCGTATACAATCGCAGACCATTTTAAATCAAAGTGTTAGTGGCCTCCGCGAAGAGTATTAGTTTAGTGCATATACTGGCACATACAGTGCGGTTCTTAGTCCCGAAACCATACTGAAGAAACCATAATAAATGCTGCAGTTCATCAGTTTCATGCCTACTTCGAATGATCCGGTAATCCCTGAAATGGCATTTCGATTTTGGTGAAATCGACCAGCGATGAGTTTCTACTCTCATCCTCTCAGGTCATTTTATATTCGTCGTTTGGACCGTTATTGTCAATGCCTACTGTTCAGTCTCCCATCTCAAGAAACATGTAACATGTTAGCTTGAAAAACAGTTGGACGAGCTCGTGACGGCTTATAATTTTGTACAGCTCTAGCCAACATGGTGCCAAATCACTTCCATGCAACGTGTTATCGAATGTACATGAATATCTGGTGCACCATATATTCACGTTCTTTCTTGTGTTTGATTTTCGTTAATAACTGAACAGGAGGATGTAGTGAGTACAGCATGCTTTCGTCACGAAGCTATCGTTCGTTTTGTCGGTAACAGGGCCTACAGCTTCTGCAGCAGTGACTCCCAAACTTTTTCGGATTTTTTTCCTCTCAAAATTCTAAACGCTATGTGTGCACTAAACTGAGAACAGTGGTGACTAAACGTATCTACTAGAATCCATTATAAAGATGCGTACCTTTCCAGATGCGGGTGCTACGATTGGGTGGGTTTGTCAACATCAGGCGAGAATTGTTAAATCCATATCTTCCTCTATTGTCCCCCACTCGTTCAGTTTTCCATGAACATCCGTGTGTTCTCACATTTTGGGATACGCTGATCATGGCTGATCGAAGGGTTCACACCGGTTAGGATATGTTGCTAGTACTTAAACTTCATAATGTTTATTCATACTGTTTCGTACAGAAAGTTAGTTAACGAGGTTTTTATTGGCTATCTTACCATCTTATCAACCTCGGTGTGGTTAACTCCAATGGTCAAATGTTGAACTGTCTTATCGTCACTGAAAGCGCAACGTCTGACCCAAGTGTTTGCCACAACTCTAACTGTCAATCTACGGTCAATTTTTGGTAGGATATCTGTTGCACCTTCGATGCCTGTGTGAGTGTGCATGCGCAACCACAGTGGATGAACACAATACGCACACACACGAGTACGTGCACTGATCGTGCTGAGTCGACACAGACTTTTTTGAAAACCCATTACTTCAATTGCCAGCGTTCGTCATGACAGGTTTGTGTCACCAAACCCAAAATTACCAGTTGGGACTTTGAAGCTAATTTTGGAAAGTGAATCACCCCCATTGAGCTGCTTGTTGCATATGGCAAGGTAGCCCAAAAACAGGTGTGACTGTGTATATAGGCTGTAAGATGGTGGGTTTGTTTGCCAGCCGAGATAAAGTTGAAGAGGTCCAGACATAAACAGTGTGAATGTTTCTTACGATGTTGTGGTTTCTAAAACAGATCCATTATCATAAATTCGTAATTTTACTATCGAAGATACGGACCCCTGTTTTCAGCATTTTCTCATCATCAGTTGAAAAGCGATGTGGTACCTAGAGATAATCGTTTTCAGAAAGGTACGTGTATTGTGATTGTCACTGTTGGACAAACGACATCTCTTGCGTTAGCCTTTGTCGCTTAGGAAACTTTCTAATAGACGTAATGTTTAAACGAATTGCTTTTGAACACGTTCTGTCCTTTTTTTCAAGTAATCGGAACATTGAGGTGAATCTATATTCGAATGTGGTAGAGGGGTTGCTAAATACTTAGTTTCATCTCTGAGTGATCTCAATCCTCTAAGCTCCTACAGGCAGTGGTTTGTGTCGTCTGCTCATCAAGTAGACATTGCAAGTGGTGTAAACTGGGAGCACAAGCAACGGCGTGTAATGAAATTAACCTGGCTATTTCAGTTGTAATGGCCTGAATCAGTAATGCCGGCGGTCCATGCAGGATTTTCTGAGTGGAAGTGGACTGACTGACTAGAAACCTGGTTTCTTGTCCAGCCTATCTTTGTCTATACTGTCTAGCTCTTCACTGGTGAGGCAACTTGATGTTCACCATATTAAAGTTGGTCTAAGCTGTCAGAGTTGAGTACTCCCAGAAATTTGTTTACCAGATTAAACCATATGGTAGTTTGCTAACTTACATGGCTGCCTGGGACGATGGTTGATTGCCGTCGAAGGTTTCCACTCAGTCGACGTTAATGAACCGTTGTGACAAAATGTTAGCTTGTGGTAACTATGGTTGGTCACGTTAATACTAACTACTTAGAAGGTTTACACAGAGCGTGTTTTTTTCTAAGGAGCAAGTAATCACTTATTTTGAAAGGCCAAGTAGTTCAAAACTTACCCTTCAGACCGTTGAAAATGTCCACTCTTGGAATGACCGAATCTTGTTGTGGATCAGGCTCTTTTATTGTGAAGTTGTGGGTAGTGACTTTTCCATTTGGTAACTTCTGTCTGGTGTCTGACCTGATTTCCTATTACGCAATGTCGCTTGGTGAGGTGTTACGACCGTCCTTACAGAGCGGGCGAAAAACTGGCCTGCATTGCTGTTCACAATAAATTTTGCGGACGTCATCCCAATCGTCCTGACATTCCTGTTTGTGATCTACTATCCTTTATTCTTCTAAATGATCTGATTTATCCCTAATTTTCTGGAGATAGAAAAGATTACAAACAGCCTTCAACCTCTGTTTTCAAGCGCTTCAAAATGAGGAATATTAGGCAACCCAAAATGACCGACTTATTCATTTACGGAGAGGCTGTGGTTCTGCGGCTTGAAGAGGCTGAAACTCTTAATTCACTTTAATAAGTTAATCTACTATCACTACAACCTGTTATCGGCGGCATAACAGTGATGTCTACTCCCCCCCCCAACTCGCACTTTATACCGGCATGAGCCGGAATGTAGCCCTTGAGTGAATTGCTACCAGTTTTATTTGCATACACAACTTGCAAATTAGATGGAGCTAAAACAAAATTCAAAATCTATATATGGTTATCAAGTGCTCTGGCAAAGAGACTTCTTTCCCACGTCATCGCACATAGAAGATATTGTTCGATTTTTGGGAACTTTTTATCAATTCTCCAATCCGGTGGATTTGGACCGCCTATTACAAATGAACTCAATATTGGTGACGTTGGAGTGTACATTTCTCTACCGAGCACTTCTTTAACGGATGGCATATCGCTGAAAGGTCTCCATCCTAATATGTATCAGCATTTTGATCGTAACTGAAATATACTGAACTATACTCTACTCATAAGGCTAAATATACTCGTTGGATCTCATCGGTCAAATTGTGGTGGATTGTCAGGTCGGAGGTGCGAGTTTTCGAGCGCTCGGCTGAATACCTCAACGCGGGGAGGTACGTTCAATAGCCTGCCGCGATCGAATCAAGGACAACGTGCGCGACCGGATGAGTCATCGCTCGACTGAATCGGACCAACGGGCGAGGCAGGGCAGGCGAAATGCGACAGACGGCCAGATCGGAGGCGTGGTTTTTCCAACATTTAGAGGAACATCTCGACACGATGTTGGAATACGGTCAAGGCCAACATTGGGTGGATGGCGGACAGCACGAGCAGCCGGACGAGCCATCGCGCAACGAAATCGGACAAACAGACGAGGAATGGCAGGCAGAAAACCCCCCGATAGAAGGCGCCGATCATACACGTAAACCGGTCAGAAGTGCACACGACGTGTGAACGGAAACCGGGGGTGTTGCGGGTTGGAATTATGACTCAAACGAAAGAGCGCGCGTTGCATGCGACTGGCGATTTGGACAATAAAGATTGTGCTTTATTGGACGCCTTCTCGCTACAAAATGACTTGTTAATCTTTCGGATTTCTGAAACAGTTGGGTGGATGCCTGCCCGTGTGAACTCGGAAATATTGTTTTAGCAGGGAAATTTTCGCTTCGTTTGAAATAAGCCGAAGATGGCATTTTTATTTTACTGCCAAAAAGTGTGGCGTTCAGTCCATTTGATAGGTTGAGTTTCTTCGTCTATGTACTATTATATTTGTGAAAGTCATAGTATCTCTCCCAGTTGATCGTCGTTTCCGAACGGGCCTTAACCTCATCTGTTCGCGGGATGCTCAGTTTCCTTCTGCAACCTATCGGTGCACTCACCTCCTATGTACTTGCACAACACTGACGGATATGTTGTATGGGTCGGTGTGGTCAGCTTAGCTCGAAGCTCTCTCCATTTAGAGAACCGTTCAACCCGTGATTGCACACGTACTGATATCCGGGTGCAACTCTTCCAGTGTGCCAGTTCCGCTCGGTCGGGCATTGTGATCATCCGGAATGACTAGCTCTCTTCAACCGTATGAGTTCGATGTTTAACGATCAGTGAGGCCGGATTTCAGTTGACTGGTATACGACTGCTGTCCGGGTGGTTCATTAATTGGCACAGCCGCTTTAGTAGGTGTTCGTTGGTCCGGTTATTCAACTGTTCTCTTAGTGTATATGTCGCCGTGGTTACAAGTAAATAACTAGACCCAAGAGTTTGTCGTGAGAACAGAATCAAGCCACTCCATTAGTGGTAAAAGCACTCCTCTAATGCTTTCAATAGGAAGTAACTGACCACTCTCATAGGTTTGATGCAAACCCAGTTTGAGATTGCGTTTGGAACTTCAGTACACTGTCCCCTTTCAGGAGTTAATCGAAGAACTTCAGCTTCTGCATCGTAAGTACTGCCTGTTTGTAAACGTGCAGCTGAATGTGACGTTCAGAGTCAGGTTAGTCGTTTGTAGGCAACTCATCCTTCAGTTGCCCTAACAACTCTACGGCTTCCGCCGCACATGCTCTCCTGGCTCTGTGGAGCGGTGTCCAAAATGAGGAGCGTTTTTGTTGCATCAGTAAACAGCTGAAGAAATTAGGACACTGTCCAGCTCATGTCAGTTTGTAGTATATTACTCGTTTCATCATTCAGTGGTTTAACGCATCGATAAAGGCTATCGAACTATCGTTCTCGTATCCACAAGTGAAACGGTTGTCTTTTTTGTCTGAGCTAAGCTTAGCTAAATAGGTTTCAAGGTGCTCCTGAGTTTTAGTGACTAACAACATTTCACCCATGTCTCTCCATTGACAGTGAAATGTCTTATTTTGTACTACAAAATTGCAGACTAGTTGTCCTCCTGGTATCAATCATTTTTGGTTAGGTGGGGTGATATTGTTTAGGCAAAGTTTGTTTGATCTGATTTCAAAGTCTGTCCCTCGTCATAAGTTGCGTGTACCGGAAGGAAGCCTCCCCTCGGAGCACTGAACTACCTAGAGGAGGACGTTAAGCGAGAATGGGTACGCTGTGACATCACCACTCGGAAGCACTAATCTCGCTTGATGAGTTTGCTTACCTAATTCCCTGCCGATAATCATTTTGATGACCACTCCATGTTGGTCGGCAATCTTGGGCTGTTTGGTTTATAGCAGAACTCTAGGGTTTCTTCCATGTTTCACTCTACAACAATGTTCATTCTCCAACTTTTGTTTTTCAATAAATTTTTCTCGACTCTACGCCTCGTTGCTTGTTGATCTCCAACCGTATTGTGTAGAATCTGGAACTAATATACGCTTGTGCTATACAGGCGGACTAACTCAGTGCTAACCACATTGACCACCGTTCGCATAATGATTGGCTCTAGCCGAGTTATCTTAGCTGATCCTGTTTTTCGGGGGTAACGGCTTGATTTTGTTCGTTCTAAGTGTGACTTAGTGTGTCGCATGATGGCGGCATACATTGTAACTTCTACTAACACGATTGACGAACTCAACACGCCAAAACTGCGCGCGGTCCAGACGTGCGTAATGAAGTAAAACAATAAATGACTGTCTGTCTATGCGGATTAATCAGTTGATTTGCTTTACTCAACACATTCAGTCGCGTGCTTTCCTTGTCTAGTTCGGGACTAAATTCCATTCGTTTTTTCCGAATATTTTGCACGTCTTATGTACGTGTTAAATTTTCTTTGAAAATTAGTCTTAAGTATGAATTGTCATTCGCATCCGGATCGTTTCATCTCGAATACAAATTGGTGAGAAGCACTAGTCTGGCTCTCTGTCATCAGTTGTTGCTTGTGTATGAAAATAGCTTTTCACCTTGGGAACGCTCTATACTCTTGTCGACCGTTATCAGACCTTCATACGTTTCCTTTGTTTGTGCTGTTTCCGTTTGCTTGCTTTTTTTGTGTGGAATGATGAACTCCTCCAATTCTCCAGATAGATGGTGGTTGTACCTTTTTTTTCACACCACCGTTATCATTGATCCGATTAATTTGTGGTCACAAGCAACCAATGTGCATGCGTTTGCCTTCACACATTTGACCTTGTTAGTCTCTACCATGCGCACGATTTGGCATGCACACTGTCTTGATCTCCGCTCAGCGTGATGTTTGAGATTATTCAGCCAACCGGTAGCATTTGTTCAAGTGTTCCGTTATCGAACGTAGGTTGTGTGCTGAGATGTGCGGTCAAGTTCCTATGCGTGGGATGTCGCGATTTTTATAATATACACATTCTACACCTTTCCCCCTCCTTCACATCCATCGGCTGTTATATAACATGCAGTTGACAGCTATCAAAATGTTCCCATTTTTGTTAACAACGGCTCTGCCTCTTATCTGTGCTATTTAGGTTGTCAGCTGTCACATCATGACTCGAGCTTAGGTTATGGATACGTTTGCGCTCTTTGTAGTTTGCACTTCTGGCTAACGCGTTCAAACAATCACAAACATGTGGATTATGTACTTTTCCTGATTGACCAACCAGTTCCAGTGTAGTTGACGCATAGATTGTCAACAAAAGTGAAAGTTTTAGCACGACACATACACACACCTAAAATGGAGGATTGTGAAAAAAGCCATCCTCAGTTTGCTGCGCAATTACACCCATGTCTACGTTCCATTGATAATACCAACGCGAATTGCAGTTCGGAAGAGAACGATGCAATTAATTTTGATTTGAACAAAAGTGACACTGATAGATGTCACTTGTTTCGCCGGTCTATGTAGGCTCATTGAGTCAGAGCTATGCTCTCATCTTGATACACTCTGGTGTTACTGTGCCACCTTCGTTCATGAAATAGCAACCCATTGCACTGTACTCTTCCAACACGTTTGTTTTCGTCGCGGTACTTTAGACCTGCACAACCGTGCTGCAATCAGTCTGGGTAATCGTTCAACGATTAACAACTGTATCCCGTTCGAGACTAACTTGGCACTTCAAGGAGACCGTCAGTTTCAGACGCCACTTGAGTTCAGTTTCCAATCTACTTGATGTATTCCACGCAAACGCATAACTAATCCTTCGTCATGCTAACGTAGATGTATTACAAAGAGAATTTAAAATTATACAAGAAACACTCAATTGGAACTAGCTGTCGTAGGGCGATCGCCGTTGCTAGGAGATGTGTCAGTCTGTTACAAAGCTTTAAAAAAAAAGCGTGATGTTCATGAATTTTGTTATCGTATCACTAAACGTTCATCCTTGTTTTCCGTTGTTTGGCCTGTGCCCAGGCATGACAGGTCGGTAGGCCTGTGGTGTCTGCACCCAGGCAGACTGGTGAACTATCGCACAGGCCAAGTGACATTTATACCAGTTGGTCTTACCAGCGTTTGTGCGAGTTCGGTTACTTCGTCGTTCAGTCCGCGTAATTGAACCGACCGTTCTATTTCTAGTCAACTGGCTCAGTTCGTGAATTTTTACCTATTCAGCTACTCGGCGGAATGTCATCAACGTAAGGTCGTTCGAGGATGTGGGAATTGCGTGACTGTTGGCACTTAAAAGTGAACAGCCAGTGAATTTGGGTGAACCATCATTCGCCGAGCATGCACACACTCATCCCATGGAACAGTAGTCATTTGTGACCATTTTTCATTTCCGATTCTATATATCTTTTTCATTTTGGCAGTTTTGAGTTTGTGCTTCTTCGGGTTTTACACTTTCTCTGTGTTTGACGAATATCACCTAAATTGCACGAGTGTTACAGTTTACCAGATGTATGTGTGACTCGGATTGCCCCATCGGAACAAGCGCGAACTTCTCGATTTCAGTCGTATGTGCCCTTGATAGAAGCGCCTGTTGACATGGCACGCATTAACAAATTACTCATTTCACTAGTGACGTAGGTGGCAAAGCGGACCACCAAAACGATGAGCTCACTTAGTCAAATGTCAATTAGTTGAACAGCATCAGCACGACCAATTTTACGAAAACAAAATGTTATGAACGATGCACAATGTCTGCACATTAACGGGGTGTTCGGTGTACTTTTATTGGCCTGCTTGCTCCCCTGCGGATGTAGTATGACAATAGGCGTAAATGAGGAGCACATCTATAAATTGACCGATGACCCACGTTCAGCGTACTCATCATGCCTGATCTGAGTAAGTAGTGTGTTGCACTTTTGCTGTTATCAATCAGCCACCAAAGACCATTCTGAATCTACAAAATTTTCAGTTCCTATAAGGCGCCATTGGTGTTTATTCGTTTACAGACTTCTTTTATCATCATCATCATCATAACAGCCATGAACCTGACCAAAATGTACTGTGGCTCGGGACACCGCTCACCTCAACAGTGATGTGGAATATCCTAGAAGGAAACGTTACTGAGTTCAACACATCACCAAAACCAGATTAGAAATTGATGAAACGTTCATTGGATAGAGGTTGTAAAGTTACACTGGATGATCTTTTCACAGCCCCACCTTAACGCACACCCTCAGTAAACGACAGACATTGCCGCTTGAGGTCTACGTTTAGACCCCTGTGTACGACAAAACCAGAATGTCTCGGACCTTGAACAAGTTGGGTGGTCAATTTGTTACAAACCGTCATGCGGAGGTAATGAGGTCTGGTGCTGTGCCTTCAATCTTGCAACACGGTGCACATACTCGATAATCTTGTGAGGAAAATGAAGTCATTATTTCCTTACAATGATGCTAATTGTGATTTTAGTGTTGCTAACACCATGCTTCAGGTGTGCACCACTCAGATCCACTTGTGAACTGTGGCCAATTGCTTCTGGAGATAGGTTGTTCAACGTTTCAGTCGCATGTTGTTGTAAAGGGGCGTCACATGTTGACGGTGAGAGAGATAACTTTGACTCAAAGACAGTGTTGTGTGAGCACCACAAAAGAATAAACACTTCGTTGTTGTTTCACTGTTGCTACATCGGTCTACCACTGGGAGGTATAATTAGAAAGCTGTCCATAATTTGAGTGCCAGTTTGTCTTTTAAACATGCAGAAGAACATTCTGCCAACCCTGTGACTCAGTCATTAGAGAAACTAATTGTTTCACGCCGTAATCGATGTACAACGATTCACGTGATGTAGTAACCTGCAATATTTTTTAGCTTTTAGGGTGAGCGGCGGCCAGTGTCAAAGTACCTTCTGACCAGGCCCAAGGTCGTTGTAAAGATGATGATGTTGAGAGGCGACGTCAGTAAATATCTGTCCAGCTCATATTGGAATTAGAAAAGCAGCTGATCTACGAGACAAAGCTATATGTTGTTCATTTAACTATGTGACTGTTCATTTCCAGCATTCCTGCGTCACTTTGTCGGTAATTGCACAGGACCACACTATTCTGGAAGACTATTTCACGACTTTTTGAATGTTTGACTCCGGAACATTGCTGAGAGTCACTGTTTCATGGCAGGAGTCATGTGGCCCTTTTGGTGGTTGTTACAGCTGAAATTTTCCGTTGGTTTCGAAGTTAGGCAACAGGTGTCAATAAAGTGAACGTGGTGTCAGTTTCTTTTTGTAGCGTAAACCTGGCATCGGATCGCACGTGACTTTCTCTGAGCGGATCAAGCTGGTTTGCTTTGTTTTTTTTTCTGACAATTAACAGAAGACCTCCACAACTGTTAAACTGTTTTGAAGGTACCACAAAGAATGAGCTTCTGTTCGCATTGGTGCATCATTTGGAAAAATTAAAAACCGATTGGTACTAATATGAACGAGTAATGTTTTTGTTGTTCATTACTTATGTCTATCACACATCCACTTGGTAGATCAATCAACCGGGTACTCAGGTTGATTGGTGATATCGATTTGTCAGGTCACGTTCCACCTCTCAGATTAGAAAGTCCATAATGTTGGTCAAATGTAAAGAAGTATATAAACCGTGTTACTGCACTAAAAAAAACTCATGAACTTCACCTTAATTGTGACCATCAGTCATCTCACTAGACTGCCTGTTGTTGATAAATGATCATCTAAGTGATTTATAACCATAAATTAAAAACTTAACCCAATTAGTCTGTCAACTCATTCAATTTTAACACCAGTTTTTAACTGAAACTTCTCTTCCGTGTCTCGGTGGATGTAAACAAGGAACAGAACACTTGAGTTGATGTATATTTATATGTTGCTTAAACATAAGCAACCAAACACAGTAGACATTGGACCGTTTTATCTTATTCATTAAGAGGTCATCTCAAACCACCAAGCAACCATTGAATTGTATGTTTTCACAGATTGGCTTCTTCAAAAGATCTGAGGTGAAAGGAAAGCGAGAACGTAGTTTCCATCCACCCACCCACCCCCACCAACTTTTCAACTTCCTGCGTACAGTAATGACAGTGTTATCAAATCAATCCTATTCTTCTAAGTCTATGTTTTTGTACGTTTAACTAATTCCTAGTTGCACTGTTTCACGCACTATGGTGCTTATGCAATACACAAACAGCCCAAATATCATCGCCTGCATTTCCTGGAGGATGCGACATATATGGTGGTCTTGACTGTATCATCTAGTTTGAATGGTGCATTTTGACTGTTTGGTTGGTGCATGAAGTAGAGCTCCACACACCGTGATTTGCAATCCTCACGTTAGATTGTGCTCAAATGAACACCCTAGTACGGGTTCAGACTCTGAAAAATCACCACTTTTGGTTGGTCATTTTGACTTTGCTGTTGAAAGCATTTCTTAACCCTTGCAGCACAACTTAAATCGTAACATTTTCATGCTGACTATACCCTGTTGGACATTGTGGGTACGATTGTAAAGCTATCTGGATTGGTGGAGCCTGGAAAACTCAGCTGTGTAATTTGCGAAGGGTTACTACTATTCAAGTAAAACAGCATTGCTTTCTCATTCATCGTACAATTGATTGGTTCTCTGCACCCCGATATAGGATGCGTCCGATGTCTGGGTATGACCGTGCTCTAACAACACCGACCATCTCTGTCACATTGTCGGGTGTTCGTGCCTTGACTCCTCTTGACTGTGTACAGTATGTTTCCGTAATCACCTTCGTTTTGAAAAATGGTGTAAATTCGTAACACAATACAAACGTACGTTAGCGAACTCTGTATTCGTACGGTTCACACGTGCGTTCATGCCATGTCCCTTGTCCGTGCACAGACTTTTTCAGAAACTCTAGCAGCTGTTAAAATACGCCATAAGTTTTGGTTTTTCAGCCGTATACAGCCCATATCAGATCAGTTACGTTACAGCAAACGCTTCGAGGTATAAAAGAAGTTTCACTTCACTCTACAATTTACATCATCTATCTCGGTAACGTTTTGCAGGACCTTATTTACAACGCATCAATGGTATGTTCATTTAGCTTCGCTTTGGTCAGCTTCTCTTCACCAACTAAACGTTACATCCTAACTCTTGTTGAAGACCCTACACAAAACTGTGCTCTACATTCGACTCAGAACTGTGTTGCATGCCTATCGATTGATTGCAAGCCATGTTTCTTAAGAATTTTTGAATGCACAATCTGTAGAGGATATTTACATGCAACAGGCTTCGGTTAACTGGGACATTTGTGAGTAGGGTTTTAGGTAGTTAAGTATTGCGACACCCAGAGATTATAAAAGGTGGTCACGCTCTCATACTAATCTCCTTGGTTAGAATGAAAGTGACGAATTTCAAGACACACTTGGTCATAAATCCATGACAAAATGCCTATAGACGACAGATTTCCACGAAAACAAGAGGGACACAAGAAATGCGCACGAACGAGTATCTGCCTGAGTTATTAAAGTATTAATTGGTTAATTTTGATAGTACTTTATTTCTTAGATCAGAACGAATGCGTTTGAACTGTCCATCAGAAGGGCACACTTATTCAACGGTTTATGCATTTCATCGGGTTTTTCGCGTTTGTTATTTTATAAACTGTTTGTCAGTATTCATTTAGATGAGCAAATTTTAGCTCGTCCATTTTTAACATAACGCTCGTTCTAACTCATTGGGTAAAACTTCGACTAGCTAGTTGGGCTAAATATGCCAACTTATTAATATCACTGTCCATATCGTCGTAGCATACGAAAGGTGCTTCATAATGGCTTCTTGCAACAATCGTCTTATGTGAGATTTCATTTATACTGCCGTCGCTTAGTTTATTTGCTCTCGGACTGTGTCTTCCATTTTTTATAATGTGCCACCAGATCAGATGTTGGATTTGATGGTTTTCTTAACGATTCACTTGTGATTGTACACACACCTTCACACGCACACTGGTCGGTAATTCAGATCGCTTATGATATGGTTAGTCATCTCGTGTCTGTCAGACCAATCTTAGGTTCATTCAGCTAAAGCCAAATCCGTATAAAGTTAACCAAGAATATCTGGACTCATCGATTAAAATGCGTGGGTTGCTGTGAGTTCCCGCGTACTTCATAACACAGGTCACGTCGGTTTTGTACTCCTATCAGGCATTCCCATATGTGGACTTCTGTCGCGCGCTATGTACTGTGTGCTGCATTTAAAAACCGGCTAATTTCTCCCGTTGGAAATGGGCGTAACTTAAACGGCATTCACATTTGATCTCATGCATCAGGTGGATTTTTCAGCAGTCCTTTTCCCAAAGAAACATTAGACTGAAGTTTTTTATTCTTAAGAACTCGTCCACGGCGCACACTCTTACTCTGGCAGATAGTCGGCCATACTACTGACCACTCCATTGTTTTAAGACATTCAACAGTTCTGTCACATTCGTTTGTTGGTGACAATCAGTATGCACGTTTGTTTGCGAAGGAGCTCTAATTGTGCTATCCCCAATCGATAACCTCTCAGCCAGGTCGGAATGGCATATTTCTCCTAACCTACTGTACACTATTATTATTGATAGTTTATAACCCAGAATTTTGTTTCATTCAAGTTCGACAGAGCTTTTGTTTGATGGTATAGCTATCACCTTCCTGACAGTCCTTTCAGATGGTCATCAATCTCATTCTCATCTGTAAATCACGTATGGTGATTAAAGAGTCATGCAGCTTTTGTCTGAATTCATTTTAACCTAGCCCAAATGACCTACACTGATTCCCTCTCTGAAATGGTTAAATTATACAAAAAGAATTGTGATGGAACTGGTTAAAGTTGAGTACAGACGATGTGGAAGAGAAGTCGGATTTGAGTGACTCGCTCAGGAACATCGTAACGATGCTCTATCTTTATACTTGATTTCGGAACAATCTGAAGAGCACTTTTCCGACTCTTCTAACCCTAACGTGATAATTGGGCGTGGAGCTGGACCACAGTACATCATGTGTAATACACTCCATATCTCAAGAACACTTGCATATACATGGCTATAATGAATTTAATAATGCGCTGATTCGGTTGTCAGCTGTTGACACACATTGATTGAACTGGAAAACGGTTAAGTTGTCAGGTTTCGAGCGTGTTGACCGATACATTAGATGACATTCACAAACCACAGCAGAGTGACAGGTATCGCTTTGTCATTGTAATGATGGTGTTAAATGTAAAAACGGACGCAGCTTCGTATCCCCAGATATCAATAGCCTCACTTTCGTGATTGTAAAGCATAATTTCTGATTAAATTCACACGTGATAAACAGTCTGCATTAGAAATGGCTCACTGTGTCGCATTCAGGTGACAGTTCGATCTAAGTACTCAGCGCGTGGGTACTTCTATTCACCTCTGATTCTTTCACCTTCGCTTTCTGCGTGCGTTCAGTATCCGAAGCATAATCTTTAACTTGTTTTGTTTTTGCTCTTCCTCCTGTTTGAAGTGCACTTCATGTACTTTTATATCGAACTGCTTCGTGCGTTGTATTTTCAATATCTTCTCAGTTTAAATATTGCTGTCACAGTTTCTCCGTTGTTTGTTTTAAAAATGAGAGTTTCACTTTTATACAAGCCTGGTTGGCGGAATCCGTTTCGGATTAGCCCGTCACAATAACTGACGTCAAAGGACGGCTGCGCATAACCATCATCACAAACGGCTTGCGCCGCGCCACTTGTGGTTCTAGTTACACGCTATATATCTGGTGTACACTCGAAGGAATAAGATCCGGAGGTGTGCGTGTAGGGTCTGTGGATCCAGCCGGCCTATACTTGTTAGACGGCACAAAACGGAAACGCCTATCTACCGGGAAACAAACAGAGACCGACTCCAATGGTAAGATTTGAACTGGGAAGAAATATATTGAAAGTCCAGTGCAACTAGTTCACCAGAAGAGTGCATGTTAGTGCACTCTAGAAAGGTTAAAAGGAAACATTCGGGGTCTTACTGAAAAATCGATGAAACGCTTACCATACAGTACGCCAACAAGGCTGAAGAGAAGAAATGGTAGAAGGCCATAAAAGCCCAGGGTTCTAAAAAAAAGTGGATGAGTGGCCATACGCTGGTGGTCGTTGGTTACTGCGAACAGGAGAAAGTGGATATAACTGATAGAATCTACTAGGGATCAGCGTACTGGTCTCTTAGCCGACGGTGTACTTTGAGTACGCTGGTGACCAACTAATCCCAGAAGGCCAGCGCATTCCTGGCTACACACATCGTAACGCCATATTGTTATGTTGTGATGTGTAACGAAGTTGAGGCATCGAGAGTCAGCGTTTCTCTGAAGGACGGGGCCACGACAAGAATCCAGAATAGTAATAAAAACCGACGGGCATGAGCTAGAGGCCCATTAAGTCATGCACACAACTTACGCAGTTGAAAACGCAAATGGCATCAAGCACACGACGGCACGTTGCGTTACAATGTTACCACGACCTACGAAAGCGATAGTTCCTTTGCGTGCTCCACGCTCCAATTCGCAGTCGTGTGGTAGTTGTTCGTGAAACTTCCGGATGGTCTTCCAAGTCGTGTTTCTCTAGACCGTCCCGTTCAACACTAAGTTTTCCCAAGTTTTAAAATCAATGCTGCTCCAAAAAAGATTTACTTGGGTGACATCGTGGCATCTCAATTTCTGGCCACTGGGATTTCGTTTACATGAACTCACTTGCCCATACAGCAGCTGCTTTAGAATCCGGTCATCGCCCATCCGACTGACGTGACCTGGCCTACGAAACTTCATGGCTTCGGTCCCGTCCACGTGTACTAGCCACACTGCCTCAGTATTGGGAACCATATCCGACCACTGTAAAGCCAAGCTGTATCTTAGACATTATAGTTAGAAACGGCTCAGATAGTGCACGTTCCGCTGTCACGTTGTCCAATTTTCACTGCCACACAGCGGTATAGATAGCACCATTGAGCGGTAGAAACAGAGCTTAGTGGCCATCTTCAGGCTGTGGTTCTTCCAAACATATCGTTCAAGAAGCCCGAAAGCAGCACTAGCCTTTACCACACGAGCTCAAAACTCACGGTCCGCGGATAGATTTGTGGACAGATTGCTATCCAAGTAGCGGAAGTCTGCGTAGCTGTTGACAACTTCTCCATTGATGTGAATTTCAGATGCAGGTACAACAACAGTTCCACATGGAGAATGCCGAAAGGAAGGTTTGTTAACTCTGTTGTCATCCAACTTAGACCTGAAGTTCGTCTTCACTATATGCGAACAACGCGCTCATCTGCGAACAGAAGTATGTAGATAGTTAAGGTGTTTAGCCGGGTTGGAGCGCCAGAACGTCGAATATTCATGAGGTATCCATCCGTCTGGTAGTCAGCCTCAATGCCGTTCTCCCCAGAGGCTCGAAAAACAACAACTGTTAGCATGGCATTCAAATATAAATTAAATAGGATTGGGGTTCGGACATAAACTTGCTCCACTTCAGTGACAACGTCAAAAACATTAGAGGTTATCCACACGATTGTACTTTCGCTTTTATGTTCACATGCAACATTCTAGTCAAACTGATGGACTGACCTGGACATCCAGGCCTACCAAACACCGTCCCCAATTCCTCACGACTCACGGAATCAAAGGCTTTGATGAAATCTACGAAGAGAGCATTCAGGGGTTGATTCCGCTCCTGGTACTGAATCTGTCGAACAGCTAACACCATGTCGATTACATTGCGACTCGCCCGGAACTCACACTACTCTTCATGAACATTAACCTCCAAAACGTCCGCATTCAGTCGGCTCAGAAGGATTGTTGCAGACACTTAACCTACGCAGCTCAGCAGACTACTGCCCTGGTAGTTTTCGGGGCGTTGCTTGCTACTCCTACCTCTAAAGACAGGTGTGATAAGGGCGCCCTTGATATCTTGTACCATTATTTTCTGCTCTCAGATGGAGTGAACTAGCTGGGGATGAACACTTCAACGTCGGTCTGTCATTTTTCAGACTTACACCTGGAAATTCATCCTCATCTGCAGTCTTTCCATTACGCAGTTTTCAAATCCCGGGCAAGAGGAAATAATCATTTTACGGCTTGTTGTGACAGGCTGTTCATTGTAACTCAATCAATAGTAGAAGGAGGGTGTAGTAGACAACCAAAGTGTTTGCGCTAGACTCTCATGGTGTCCTCTGGCTGGGTGCACAAAAATCCATGTCCGCTTCAACCACTGTTCAGGTTGATCGAACGAATGAACACAAAATCACCTTAAACGTATCGTAAAAGTTCTTGTGTTGTCTGCGATCGAATCCGCTCACCTTGCTTTTTTCGCCAGTCGCGTTTGATTCCGCGAACACGCTCGGACAGCTGTCGGCGAATAGTCTGCAATGTCACTCTCGTATTCACTTTCCTAACAGAGCTAAGCCCATTAGTAAAAATGTTGAAGCATCAGAACCACCAAGATTCTTTTTAAAAATTCGGAGTCGGAAAATAACTCAAGAACCCAGCGAAATGGAGATCGCATAGTACTATCAGCCCCGTCTTTTAGATTTCGCCCCCAGAAAACAGTGACTCCTCAACATGGTTCCGGAAGAAAAGGGCAAATCTACAATCTGCGAAGTGAACATGGCAAGGAACCAGCCAGTAGTTGTTTTGCTTAAGCTTCTAGATGCGGGCAATAATAACAGTTGCAGATTGCCGATATCCATGAAGAGAGAGGGGCAAAGAGACGTGCCTGCTGCTCAATCTGTCAGACCCATCAGCGAATATCAGTTGATTATGTCCTGACATGTAACCGGAGACGATAGAAGGCGGATTTTTGGAAACCTGAACTTCGTGGACGATGAGCACATGGATGAACCAAACGTAGTCATTCATAATGAAGGGTATGTTGTTTGTAACAAATAACCGAAACATTCAGATGCTCCCCGTTTTTGCAGAATAATCAGGAGCTAGTCGAAACACTGCTCGCATGTAACCGTCCTGAAGAAACCCGCGAAGTCGTACAATTTTCGGAAGTGTTAGAAACAAAATAGCTTCCCGTATTCAAAATCAGACTGCTGAACGTTTCTCAGTTGGTTGTCATCCGTTTGCAGCAACAAGTAAACAGTCGAAGAAGGGTCGGTCACCATGGGTACCGATCACAACCTGGCGTTAAACGTTACGAGTGAAGACAAAGAATTAGCTGTGTTGAGTTCGTGACAGTTTACGCCGACGCATTACTTCGTCGGAAAAAAATCTTTCCGAGCAACAGGAAGGCACACATCCTATGCTGGGAACGAGACACTTTGCTAAGCGGTGAAAGCTGCTAAGTGTTCGTTCGAATGCATTATTAAATTAATGGATTGCCTGAACGACGGAGCAAGCAGAAGGAAGTCTACAAGGTGTTGATCACCCATGGTAAATATTGCCCAACACACTACTTGATGCTTTATTATCAACGAAGGTAAGCGGTGAAAGCTGCTAAGTGTTCGTTCGAATGCATTATTAAATTAATGGATTGCCTGAACGACGGAGCAAGCAGAAGGAAGTCTACAAGGTGTTGATCACCCATGGTAAATATTGCCCAACACACTACTTGATGCTTTATTATCAACGAAGGTACATATCTGGGGGTGTGGAATAGTGCTGGAGTAAACGTTAGAAGAGTTGCAACTTCACCTGTTATCACTCCAAAGATTCTTCGCTTTTAATGGTAATTCAGAGCCTGTTTTGGGAAATGAGACCATTCATGACTGTTAACCATGACAGGTTTCTTCACGAATCAGCTTCTTCAGGTGTTCATGTTCAGTACTTCTACACTCCTACACTGTTAGCGATACCGTTCAGGTCGAGTTGGCAGCTCAAAGGGTTCCGTTGGTCATACTTGATCAATATAAAGCATCGAGAAACGACATTTTATTGTAGCTAAGTCAAATGCAGTTTCTCATAAGAGTATAAATCACCCCGCTACTCTCTACTTAGAATTTATCGAGCATTGACTAAAGACTTTAAAGGGATCGATTGTGATTTATAGTCTGACCAAACTGTTGCCATGTTTGTGTTTATGGCCGTCTGTGGCCGTTAATATTCTGACCTAAATCCTTAGGAAAATAAATGTATATTTCAAAATGTAAACGTAACGAAGTGGCTTTTTGTTTTGTTTCCATTGTACTTGTTTTCCTGTGCACGTTTTGATTCTTGTGGCTGTTTCACGACACTTCATTGGTACCCTGTTTTCAGATTTCTATTGTGATAGAGGTAACACTGGTCCGTCTAGTAATTATCGACCATTGTCGCTTGCTAATTTTTACCTCGTGTTTTCTTTTCACTTTGCATATGTTTATAGTCTTATTTATCACAGATGCCACCTTGAATGAGTTCATCCAGGTTGATTGAATACAGCGTAACTGACCACTTCCTTCTTTTAGGAGCAGGGCAAGTTGGATGATCTGTCGGCAAACGGTCGAGACGGTACTTCTCCAGTTACCAATCAACCTGAAGCTAATTCCCCTCCGATCTCACTCGGGTTCAATGAGGCCACACACTTGGTGCCTGACAGACGATCAGAATGAATTGTCCCCAAGTGTTGCTAGACGGAACCGGTTTATTATGCTTCGCAATCGTCCACTCAATTCGTGGTGACCACACGATGATAGAGTTATCCGTGGATTGTGTTTCACCTAATCAATCAAACGAGTTGTTGATGGTGATTTCTGGTGCAGCCGATACACCGTCATTGTTCACTGTTTGTGTGAATGTCATCTTTTTCGCAATTGTTCATCGGTCCCTAGGGACAGGCTGATAATCAGCCATTGTTTACATATTGTTCACTATTTTCTTTGAACTGATTGGGTCCTTATTTCCGCACAGGTCTGTTTCATCGCTCTCAGTACGTGTTTAAGCACCGGTGCAATGTTGCCCACACTTCACTGCTGTGACTTTCTTTAGACTTACCAATTCTTTGGTGCTCACGACAGGTTGTCTTCATTCATTACGAATTTCCCGCCCTTTCTTTTCTCCTTGCTGCCTTTATCTACAGTCTCAACGTTCGTCTGATGTGTTTCCATTATCCCTGCCTACCGTGCCGTTTTTTATTCCTAGTGACAGATCTGTTTTGATTCTGAATACATTTGTAGATGTCTTTTAATTATTATTGTCGCTTCAGTGTTACTTTTGAACATCTCACACATTCGGATCGACTCTCTAGATGAATCAGGCTTAAATGTATCGAATTTGGTTTGGTGCATATCTAGGAAAGTGCAACCATTTTTCAACTAATTTGGTCTCAGGATAACACTTGAGCGATACGGTGATCACTTCCCCCTAACGACTTACAGTTTATAAAGTTGAGCATTCCTCACAACACAGTCCTTGATCTTTTTGGTTGTCACGTCGGTGGATGAATCCCAAACTGTGTAGGGAACAGACAGATGTGGGATTTTTCGTCGTCTGAGAAGTTGTGGGGCAATCGGGAACTTTGTGGCAGTACTATGTGTTACGTATATTGAGTGTCTTAGTTGAAATGCACGTCAGTGTGCACAGAATGTTGTGTGTCGTTTCGTAGGTATTGTCTTTCTTGTTAGCTTAACCACCTACTTGCGTACTTTGTATTCTTGGTCTGCGGTCAACGGTTTCATCAGAGCTGAACTTGGTCCCATTAGCGTTTTAGTTATGTCAATCGACTTATCTGCTTCCGTTTAGTTCCAAATATCATTTGAAATTATAGTCTATGGTTTTCGGAGATAGGTTCACCCCTATTTACACTGCTTTCACGATGACACCGTTGGTTCCCAGTAAGTTGTTACTTGTTTAGTTACGGCGGCACAAAGGTTTAGACGGTGATTCACATCTATTGCGGACTACCACCAAATTGTAAAGCGTGTCAAATGTAATTCCAGTTGTGCTTTCCACAGCCCACAATAATTCGTATTAAGAGAACTAGATAAGTTTGATCAAGTACGGCAACTCTGTGACTCCTACCCTAATACCCTTTCGATTGCTTTCTGTTGGAGGAAGCGTTAGGACCCCTCCATTTGAGGTACGGTTTTTTGTTTGCGTTCGCTTACATAAGTTAGGAGACCAAGTGTTCACTTTGTTCATCATGTGGTAGACAGTTCATTTGATTATGCGTGCTCTCCGACCGACCAGTGTCGAAACGTTGTAATTCATTGACGCGGACGTTCAACTAACAGTCAGACGATAGCGGTTTTGAGTCCGGATGCTCTGGTTTCTGCTTAGGTTGGGACAGCTTGACAATATCCAACTCACGTGATCTTCCATACTACGTCATAATGAACACACTGTGGTGCACCAGTTGGATGATTTAATTAAATTTAGCTTACCATGTTAAATATGGTATTTTTCCTACCCATGTTTATGAGTTCGATCGATTACCTTGACGGAACGTGCATTGCCTATGTGGTTTTGAAAAAAGTCGGGTCCTGCTTTGACAGAGTTTCTGATTTATGCGTATGGTTGTCATCATGTGCCAGTTGACTTGCAGTCGGACAGTTTATTACTATGCGTAGACAACTGGGTGATGTGTGCCCAGACTGACTGAGCCTGTGCCAAGCGCGTCTCTTGAGTGTGTATCGATCATGCGAGTGATGTTTATCGCAAAAGTTTCTCAGACCTAACAGTCATTGAACTTACAAAGTACCAGGGCGATTGGTTACTGATATTTGGCAGTGCGCAATCGACAGGTACGTAACGTGTCCGATAGGCTGAATTACTCATTATGCTTCTGATATGCTTTTCGCATTGTAAAAGGCGACTTTCTAGACTGGTTCTCAGGAGAACACTTATTAGATAGAGTCGGCCTGTTTACTTCCATTTTTGCGCATTCCTCATCACCTGTAAGCTGGTTCGTACGAAAATCCTCTGCTAACCCCACTTTCCTATATTTGGTAGTAAAGTTTATTCAGGTGTGTATTCTAAACGTGCATTGCTTCGATTTATCACTAAGTTATAATGCCACGTTCTGAAGGCCGAACACTGATTGTACACATAGCTGCCACAGACGGATGTAGTGGTTTGTCTATACAGTTCAACTGTTTCCGAACTGCAAGTGAGAAACAAAGGAGGCGATTATACCGGTAATTTCTGGTTTACAGAGCATTGTTTTGGCTGCAATCGTTTAAGATGGAACTTGTTACGTTCCCACGTCTGTAACTTCCCAGACCTTCTCACCGGATTGTACTCCAACTCAGTTGACTTACGTCTAAGTGTGCAGGCATAGTGTGGCGTTTCGCTGTTCATTGGTTGGTTCAATGTTTATTTTTTCTGATCGAATTGATGTTGACCCAATGTGATTTCAATGAGATTCACTCGTCTCTTTACTGACCTCACCGTTCTATAGATTTTCTTGCCTTGTGCGTCATTTGTGTTAAGAGATTATTGACTGTTCTCTTTGTATACAATTTTGGTTTTCTTAGAGGCCGTTTTTTGGCTTTCCTCAGGGTATTTGCTTTTCACTGCGAGACTGGGGTGTTGATGCCCATTCAGACAACTGCGCATCAGTAGTCTAAATTGTTTTTCGGGAGATCAAATGGTATTGGAGTTGTCGGCTTGACTGAGAAGTTCTCCTCTCGAGGTGATCCACTGAATTTAAAAGACATCAATGGCGTCTGTTCTCGATATGGTTGGATGGTCTGGACGCCACTCAGGTTCAGTAATCCAGTAGGACTTATTTTGTGGTCACTTGCACCGTGATCAACACGATTGACTCATGAGAATGTGAACCGAACCGACGGCGAGGACATGCATGGCTAAGGTGCATAACAGGAACAAAAGTTCAGTCTGTTAAATCGTTTGAAAATAGCTTGTTGAATACGAAATGATAAATTATGCGTGAAAACGGCTGGGTAGCAGAATAGTCATAAAGAGCTGCCTCGTTCTGTACTGAATTATTTTCCATTTATTTTTCGACGGAGGAATTTTTCGTCCTAAATCGGTTATTGTTTTCTCACGCTGGATGTTCGGACATCGAGTGTGGGATCCATCTGGAACCCCATAATGCTTATGTAAATTAACTTGCGCCTCACGCGGGACCTTAATTCGTTATGAATCAAATGCCTGCGTGCATCATTTCTGGTAGTTCCAGTGCACTTCTGTCCACTTGGTTAAAGTGGTTTGGTATGTCTGCTCTCCTCATCAGATATGAAGACTATAATATATCATATGAGCGACTTACGGTCTACTGAAGGTAGGCATTGCTAGTTGGCGGGTGGGTAAGGGTGCTACCCCGGGCGTGCTTTTCGCCCTTGCTGAGAAGTTCATACTTGCTCGAAATTCAGTGATTGTTGGTTTAATTGATAAAGAGAGGTAAACGGTTTTTGTACGAATAAGTGTGCGCTAGAGAGCCTGATGTTAATAGCCTCCTGTTGTTAACCGGTACTCTGTGGCATCCCAAAATGGACACTGGCTAACCTTGTGTGTTAACCGATATTTATCAGGTAAAAGCCGACAGCGTAGTTCTTGAGTGGAGACTACGTTGCTGGTTGACATGAACTCGACTGTGCCAACTTCGTATGGCTTGCCAATCATTGACTGTCAGTACTGTTTCACGGAGCTGTTAAATGTCGAAAATTCACTGTGAGATATTGAATCATAATGTCTGGTATTTTGGTTTTGTGAGTATGGCTTAGAGTTCATGGAGTTTCTTGGGTACACTTTCATCTATACCTTCCAGCCTTGCAGAACCGTTGTGAAGGGTCCTGCTCCGGGGTCCGCAGTTCCTCGTTTTCTTTAAGCTATACTTATCGCTCTCTCTGCTTCAGGGGCACTCATTTTTCTTAACATACTCCCCAAAGCCTGGGAACGATACTGTATGATTTCCAAAATCGCTTGTTATGAAGTAGTCGTCAAATATCTATGTATAACAGTTTCCTTATTTATCACTCAGAAAAAATGTTGCCGTACGCCCAAGTTCCTCGTAGGTGGTCGCCGTGGAGTTTGGGGAGAAGTGGTTATATTAAAAAGACATGCAGATGGTCGTCACCTCAACGCCCCAACTATCACGATTGATCAGAAACTCCTGACACGTAACGGAGAGCTAGAAGCTAGCTTGCAGTGATGCGCCCACCTTAACAAAACAAAATCACGGTATTCTTCTAATTAAATTTTCGTTAACTAGTTGACAATTACTGAAAAGCTGCGTCCGTCATCGAAACCATTGTACAACTGGGAAGAATATACAAATTGTTCTATAACTAAGGTATGTTGTGCCGTTTTCAAGTTTCAACGTGTTATTAGTAGGTTGTTTATTGTGGTGTCAAGCAGTAATATTAGGCTGCATAAGTCATTTCTTAGTTTCGCGTTATCGACCAAACCCAACACGTTACACTGTACTCGTTTTGTATGTTTAACACGTTGCTCCGACAACAGCAAATCAATGTGTTCCTTTGAACAGATCGTTCGAGTTTAACCGTCTTGCCGTACGAGTAGTTCCCGATAACTTTTTCATACCTGAATTCTTCGTAGGTAAAGCAGTAAGATTGGCTAAAATGTCTTGGAGATGGTTCCGGTGAACTGTTTTAATTTGTGGAGTTTGAACTGTTTACAGTTTTCCTATAACGCTCATACCACAGGAATGATTCCAAGCTAAAATATGGTATAATTCAAGTTGGACGTACTTGTTGTCTTCGGCCATGTTCGACCGATGTAGTACTGGCTCCTATCTCTGATATGGCAAGATGATAGTTTTGTTCGCAGGAGTTTTATTTTAGGAAAGGGATGATTGGTCGAGTTTACTGGGTGAACTCTAACCGCTCTGTCTCTAGCTGATGTCCATTTTGTGATTCACCCATGTCCCATGGTGAAACCTGAGGAGGCTGTATTGCTTTTTTCTTTTACTGAGATTCGACTAGTGCTGAATTTCTTCATCGATTGCGGGTTTTCTCCTCCCAAGGGGTTGATAGTCGTGACTTATTTTGGAAACGTTAGGTAGTAGAAAGTCGTTTTTGATCGTCAACGTGTTGCGTTTTCAGGTCTTGCTCAAACAGTATGACGTCTTGCAGCTGTTCGAAAAAGAATGCTGCAAACCAACTCGTCTACATAAATTCATTAAGCAGAATAACTTTTCAAATCCACCACCTAGGACAAGTTTACATATGCGAAAGGTCAGTAGCGATACGCTGGCGATACACAGAAGTACACACTGCTTGTAGGTTGTTCTCTAACGAGCTTGGCACTAATTCCGGAAGTTTGAGTAAGTTCGTATAAAAGTGGAATGCGAGTTCCTAGCCGCTAGATAATTCCTGAAACGTGACAGATGTCTGATTCTATTTACAAACGTGAGAAAACACTTATTGCAAATACCACTGTCGATTTGTTTCGGTACACTTTAGAATTAGTTGAAAAAGTGCCTCGCTTTAAGGAGATCAACGTGTTTATCTCCACCCGCTTTATTCTGAAGTGCTCGGAATCGAAAAATCGTAATATGATGGTGACCGCTGCAAAGATTCTACATTTTACTGTGTTGTATTTTGTATTTCATATAAGAGAACACTTGTGGTATTAATTGGATGAGGAAGTGTCTTCCAGTCATTGCGTTGAAAAGTTCACATAACTAGATTGTTGTACGAGGTGCCAAACACAAGACATTTTGCCCTGAGTAAAAAAAATGTGGCATCTGTCACAAAATGTTTGTTCACTCATCACTTTCAACTCACACCTACTCACCAAGTCGAAACAAGGTATCACCAGCAGAAGCTAATTGGTGGCCTTCCTGCTGATATAGTGACTATGCTGGAGCGTGTAAAAACTAAACACTGAGACCTTCAGCGTCACGGCCGTCTGTCCTATCGACATTAAGGCAAGGTAACCAGTGAAACACAAACGAATTAGGTATTGACGTCTGTGCAACAGTAAACAGTTCCAAATCTAGAGCCTTCACTGAGACCAAATACATCCTCAGAATGGAATGTGCGAACTTTATCCACAGTTCTTGGGAGAATCTTGTCAACTAGTACCCGGTAATTAACCGGCCGTTTTAAGAAACGTCGTCCAACGTTCTCACGCTGTTAGTGTACGGCTGTAAGACCTACCCCGTAGGCGGTGAGAATGCTCACTGTGTTCGTTTTCCTTCACGGATGTATCCAAAACATTGAAACCATTTGGTGGGAACAACACACTAGCGCTCACGGAGTTCACCGGATTGCCTTCTGGACGGACAGACTTCATAAATTCTTGATCATCTTTATCTCCGCTCAGGCTTATGTGATTTTCTCATTACTTAGGAATGCTAAATCACAGCTTGCCACATCGTACCCTGTCTGCGATAGGTGAGTTAGGCTGGAAGCGGCAATTTGACACCTGGTGTACGTCCTTGGCTCGGGATATGGAGATTCTCTCGCTGAAACTCACGCCCTCGACCTCTTATCTAAGGCTCAGAAGACAATGGTTGAGGACATTGCTCGAAATGGCGAAAAATAGGAATCGACGGCGTTCGTGCTGCGAATCGGTATTGGCACCAGAATGGTTTACCTTCTTCTACATCGTCCACTTTCCTCACCTTACGCGAACCCTTGTTCTTTTTTCTCAAATAGTGTAGCATGTTCGTCACTTCGTTTGATCTTTTGCATGTTGACAGTGTAATATATACGCTCGCATGTTAGTCCTGCGGTATACTTCTTAGACAAAAACCGACCGATCACGTCGACCTCACATTACTATTTTCGTCTTGGACGCAGTGTTTTCTGCCTTTCTTTATACACTTATAACTGCTGTCAAAATAGCAACCCGTCTGTTAACATGTACGGAACACTGCGTCTAACTTTTATTGACCGACGTTTCGATTGTCACGTCAGTCCATGCCACGTCTGGTTGCTATTCGGCCTACCTGAGCTGATTTAGAGGCTATCTGATGAGACTACTTGGATAGGAACATGCCCTCTCAAACTGACTAGTTCACAAAGTCGAGTGATCATGTATTTGGGTATTTCAGCAAACGCAACCTACTCCCATCTACCTTAGGCTTAGCCTGTACCCCGACCTTCATTGTTTGGCTGCTTCGGTTCCTCAACGTCTAACCAGAGGTTGCCATCAGGATGCCATGTCAGTCAACAAACTTGCCCGTCAAACAATAATAGTGTGTCAGGAGTAATTGTTCACCTGCCGAGAACAGACATGTTGAGTTCGACTTACATTGTTCTGGCAGGCAATTTACGGCGCAGAGTAAGTTCAACAAAATATACTGGCATCACTGACTAGCAACAACATACTCTTCGGAGGCCTTGTGTCAACTTTTTGAACTGCAATCATGTGAAAATCCAACCCAACCCAATTCCCCTAAATATTCACCCCTCTGCATTTAACCTCCCCTGTTTCTGGACGCTAACTGGACCTAGACCTAGACGATTTTGTTTCGTCACGTTAATTTGATGGTTGTACGAATAGCCAGTTGTTGGTCATTGTACTTTATTTGGGTCGTGCGTGCACCCCCTTCTTTGGAGCTCGGCTCATCCCCATTGTTTTGAACCTCTTGACTGTTTGAAAAAGCTCTTTTGGGTACGAATGCCTTATTATGTGATTATAGTTCATATTTAGCCCGTTCAGCAGCAAATTGTAATCCATTTCCCGGAAACGATCTGTCGATCGAAACTGCTAAGGTTGTCTAAATATTCACTTCGATAATTTGTTCAGTAGTAACGTGGCATTATGATCCAATCTTGTTTTGAATATTTGGGGTCATTGGTTTATCGTTACGCGTTGCCCAATGTCTTCGTGGGAGATAGTATAGACCTAACGGCTCAAACGGCAAAACTTTTCTTTTCTATCGTTCGTTTCAACTTATGTTTATACTATCCATAATCATACACGATTAATAAAACAATTCGTCTGAAAATTACGACCCACGTCAGTAGACTGGCCAATAACCGAAAGCTGGACTCTGATTCGTCAACTCATTTCCGTACTTCGGGACATGCATGGTGGTACACTTAACATGAGCTGGTAACAGTGTACAGCCCACTCAGGTTTCTTATGAGTACATATGCAACCTGAATCTATCTAAACTACATTGGTATCATTAGACAAGGTCGCGTTTCACTGAGTAAAATCAACGTTGTGCTACTAAGCCAACCCTCTGTACGTGTAAGTTCTGAGAGAGAATCAGTCGATTGGGCAGTGTGAACTCAAAAGAGAAGCAATACCAGTGTCGACCTAGTACAACCATGTTTGAAGCCCGATGAAAAACAGATTCAAAGTTGAATATCACTCACATTTGGTCGCAGCTTTCGCATTCAGATGGACTCTCCAGATGGTTTTTCTCCGGAAAGGAGCACCGGACTCGAGCCTCACTTTCATTGTAGACCTTCAATACGGTATTACTTAGCCATGGCCGAGATTGTTACTGTGGCTATGCTTTCACGAATCAACCGTTTTGGTCAGTGTACCACCGACCGCACAATCGGCACGACCAAATTATTGTTTTCGTTGTCATGTATAACTGAAGTGAAATTCGGATGTGCCTCTTCGTCTCGAAAGGGGATTGACCCAGAAATCTACCTAAATGCAGTGTGTGGTCATTTGATGACATGTGTCATATGGTTTCAATCCCAGGAAACTAATCACAGTCATTTCACTATAGGATGGTTATTCAAGGGCCCCTCGTATCAAGTTGACTGGGTCAATTAGACCCCGGCTGGTATTACCGTGACATAGCATTTTTCTATTTCTGCGCGGTTGTGTTCATTAAGAGATGCAGCCCATTTCTCAACCATTCTATGTTTGCTGGTTGGTAAAAGTCTCAATATGAACAGTGCGCTATTACTGCCGATCGGCAACAATCATTAGGGGGAACATATGGAAAACTAGGGTACGACGATTTGTCATGGAATGTATCACATGCCTGAATCAACGTTCGGAAGTTGATGAGGCTCAAGCCAACTTTGGAAACCATTGTAACCGGGAGTCGAGAGTCGATGTGAACAGCTTAAAAATGTATAAGCTTGATCACATCTATGTTACAGTGACCTGTACTTCCGTCCTATATAATAAACGCCAAAAGATTCACAAAGTCGTCACAAATTTCATTACCTCCTAGAATGTTTTGATCGAAATTTGTTCCTTGAAGAAATCGCTGATTTACGGATTGATATACTAAATTTTTCCTTACAACATAGAGCTGTTCCTAACCAACGTGCGACATTTTGGAATGAACCATTAGTACATTGTGAAGCCAATAGCTTGTTTCATGTATTCAGGGGCACAAACCGCGCGATGCCATCATCATTAGTTGTTGCTCTATCTCGTGTACATTGCCCCTCAGACCAGTGGGTGACCCGCCAATTAACTAATAACAGAGGCGATTGAAATACCGATAAAGCATGCACATCTATTTTTTGTCATCAGCAAATTACCGGTTTTGCATGCACTTCCTTGACAGGTTATATCAGGACTCCGTTCACTGATCTTTATCGTCCATACAGGTAGTGAATCATCGACGAGGTTAAGAACTGGATGCTGCAAATATTGATTTCAGTGGAGTGGTGTATCCTAGTGTGGCTGTTCATGTGGATAAAAATGCTCAATCAAACAGTTAATGTTGTTGAGCAACAAGCGACAACAAATATCCCGAAGGTAACGTATGGTTGGCGTGCCACACTGGATATGGTGGATATAAGCGTGGATTCAGTTTACAAACGAAAGCACATATTTGAAGGTAATAATCCGTCTTACGTGAATTGTTGAATTGCAGTTCAGGTGCACGCATTCTTATGATCTGGAAATTGATATCAAAAAGGTGACGATAGCTAACATGACAATGAACATTGTTTTATTCAAGTGGCAATCGTTCATTATTGCTGTCGCATACTTCCATGTTATCGAACCTACAGTGGAAATGGGTACGATTCATGCAAATCTGAAAGCAACTTTTCAAAAACATAAATATATACATACAAAGCGCATAAACCGCGGACCAAATTGAAGTGGACATTAACTGCATTTCCGATGACCACTCTATTACAAATTCTTGGAGTGTCCATCAGTGATTGGGGATGTTTTGGCGAATCGGGGCAGTGATATCACACAGATCTCAGTATCATTCGCCGGTTTGTCGGTGGTTTACTCGCAGGAATCATCCAGCGATGTCTTGTTGAACAGTACGTCAGGAGGAGTAATATGGGTGCACGATGGTCCAAGGGGAAAATCTTATAACGAGGCTTCCCTCATTGCATTCAGGTGGTTCATTTTTCGCTACTCCGTATGGTAGCTCGATGGGACAAAAAGCGAATGCAGTAGCAATGTTCAATTCCACCAGATCCAGCAGCGGCTCTTGATGAACGCCTGAAATTTAAGTAGATAAACGGAAATAAATGTGCAGCATCTCAGAATATGGCATACTTACCGTGCAAAACCAACTTCTACATAACGCCCCAATTTCGCCCCGTTTAAAATGTGACTGTGTGCCACTTGGAAACACTCCCATCGATAGGTCGATTATAAGTGGAATACCACTGATTTGCCCAGTTTTGCGCATGTTCCTACCTTACCGTATGCTTACTGGTGTATCTTACGTTTGCAGTTCTACGAAAAGCTTAGTCTGCCTGATCCAACGACGCTGTTCCCTACAGAAACATGGTTCCTCACCCCTGTCAGGCGTGCCTCCCCTCCTCGTTACATGGTTTCCGTTCTACTCCATTTGGTCAACCCTGCGCGCCCTGTAAGCCAACCAGTTGTCTCCCCGATTTGCTCGTCTTCATTGGTCTGCACTTGCAATAAATGTGCAGTACACGTCTGAAGAACACCTTCTACCGGACTGAAAGCATGAGCGCAACTGTTGTCGATTTGTCGGTTCTATTTCAGGAACATTTTGGGAATGTCTTGTCTCAACGACAGTTCCAAACTTTGGATGCAGTTGGTGCGGAGGTCCTACGTTTCGAAGTTCGATCGGGGTCCTCGTACCGCATCCGATCCACCCAACCCGCCTTCGGTGAACATAAGAGACGCGTGTATGCATGCGTACGTAGGGCACAGGTATTGCGCTCATCGGCCGGTGTTCTAGAGAGAGCCAGCGCTCGAACGGGATGCTCGGCCTACTTCAACGTGAACCGTCACATGGACGGCGAATTCCGGGTAACGAAATTCGTTATGTTGCACAATCATCAGCGCGACGTGGTTGCTCCGAAATACGAGTCTTCAAAGCGTCGCCTCACTGGGAAAGAAATCAGAGAAATTCGACCGTGGCTTCTCAACGGCACGGTGTAATTCAACATCACTCAATACTTCCGGGATCACTTCGATAAGAAGACAACGACGGAGGATGTGTGCAACCTACGAGCACGTTTGTTCGCCGAAAGAAACACCGTTGGCTACCTTGGTGGTTTGCAGGCCCAACTGAACACACCATAACGTAGATGTTGACAATCGATTGACACACTTTATGTTCATGAGTGAGGAGCAGATAGAATTTTGTTGGCGCTACCCCGAAGTTATCGGTATAGACGTCACTTACAGGATTGTAAGGAACGATATAATTTGCTTGTTTTGGTTGTTGTAGATGCAAGCGGTGTGGGTTTACCGGTGTGCTTCTCTTGGCTTGCAAATGAAACTATGGTAGCCATCGCCATGTTTCTTCGGCAATTCCTTCTCTTCGTGGGACCGGCGGAGATAAGGACAATGATCATGGACGACAGCGCGGCCATTCAAGGGGTAATTACGCAGGAAATGCTGCTCGTCAATCAAGTACTGTGCCGAGTGCACATATTGCGGAACGTGCGCGAAAAACTTCCAACGGTACTGTGAAGAAGTGGTTCATGGTTGCCATGCTGACGCGTAACCGCTGGACGTACGCTGCAGCATTATCTATTATGCAGGCCACTGACCCGGCGTTCTAACATCAGCACCTCATGACCAGGCTGATAAGAAGGTCTGAGAAATGGACCAACAGCCGCAGCCCCGAAATCCCTACGTTCGGCAGGCGAGACAACAACTTCGTAGAGGCGACTCATCATTTCATTAAACGGCACTACCTGAACTCACAGATAAGAATCTGGCAGGCCATTGAGCGCACCACAGCCGTTCACGACCATATAACCAACGACCGTCAGGCGCAGCTAGTGTATGCCTGCCGCTCATACCCCCACATCGATAATCGTGCTGATTACGTGGGGTTGAGTTGTCGTTTGGTCCCTAAGGCGATGCAGCTGATGTCGGTAAACGTTGCCGACGGAAGTCACCTGAACTTCAACGCCTCTCACGCGGGTACTTGCGTGATGGACGGCAATAAGACGTACAACGTTAGTCCTACCGGCAGAGGACAACAGGATCAAATGCCAATTCTGTCCGCAATTGTATCACTGGGATTGCGTGTTCACCCCATTCTTCGACGGAGGACTTTACTGCACACGGTGCCAGCAATATTTCGAAGCGAGCACCAGCAGGTAAGTCTCAATATCGTTTCCTTATAGCATAGCTATAAGGAAACGATATTGAGACTCACCTGCTGGTGCTCGCTTCGAAATATTGCTGGCACCGTGTGCAGTAAAGTCCTTCGTCGAAGAATGGGATGAACACGCAATCCCAGTGATACTGTTGTGCCGCATCGCTGAGCGTGTATGAAATTCTTCGGCAGTTGTGGCGTTGCTCTCTTTTGAATCAGAAAGAAAGGAAGTCTTCATTCGCAGTGCAGTGCGTTCATCAAAGTCTCAACCGTGGTCGTTGGCCAGTTGCCTAAAACGGTCGGAAAACATTATGTATCACCAAGAACTCTGATGTAGCTTCGAATATATCCACTGCGCGCCGAAATGCACAGAATCAGAAATCACTGTCTTACCAAGCCGGCTCTGGAGCTGACTAAGCCACCCACTGCCAACTGAGTTAGACCCTTGATTCATTGGCTCTAAGCAGGGAGCACCAAGAAAATCCTGTATCCTGTTGTCTCACAGACCGGGATTTTGAGTCAGAGATCAAGAGGGATGTCCATCAAATCAACCCTCTTCCGCGGCATAATTGACCGGGAAGCATCAGAAGCTATTGTTTTCCCAACGGGGAAATTATGCGTGCACCACCACCTCGTTCTGTTTCGCATAAATTTTTCCGCCGTCCCTTCATCTTTGGATGAAAATGATTTAGAAGCTAACGCAAGCGGTAAACACTGGTGCTTTTAATTTCCACACTCTTCGACAAATCGGTCGGGAAGTTGCCCTGGCGAGTACTGTCTCACGTGTGGAGTCTGACGTGCATTGTGTGTCGCGGAAGCCAATCTACGATTCTAACACAGCTATCCAAATGAGTTCACCTGTAACCAGGTGCCAACCCAAGCGCCTGTTAGGAGAAGACATCATCGAAATAACCTGATCAGGCCATCGGTGACGGCTGACGAAATCGTGCATCACAACAAACACTAGCGTGCAAGGCTTTCCAGTTGAACCAATCAGGAGGAGGTGTGAAGGTTGGCGTAGATATCGTGCTAGCCCGATGAACCAATAAGAGTTCAATGGCTATGAAATTGACCACACTGGGTCACCTTATCGTGAAGTGGCCTTAACCACTGGACATTGGTTCAAACTGTGGTTGGCTACATTCGGCGATTAACTCGTGATATATATTCGCGTGCATTTCACTTATTTGTCGAACTGATAATCTGCATTACAACGTGTTCACTAGGCAGACGTGTTCTTCGTGACCCCGCGCTAATAGACCGGGTGAAGCCGTACACCAAGGGTCTGAATATAACATCCAAGCCAGGATCGAACGTTTTAACAAGAAAAAGAGCCCGTTACCTCAGCTCCCTTCCCTCTTGGCCGCTGTTGACGCTTTAATAAAATCATGTTCAAGCTTCAGTGGGAATCGTACTGAGTTTCAGAACGGAGCTATGTTTGTTCGACTGGATCTCAATGAATATTCGCTCCCAAACTCACAGACTCGGTACACTGGCTAACGTCTATCAACCAGAATGATAAAACGCCGTATACCCGCTACGTCAAAGCACGCTGCAATGGATCGATGTTTGGACGCCACCAAGAGTACGTTCTACGACGCATTTGTCAATCTTCTGAAACAAACTAAACGTTCTACCGGTCGGTAATTTGAAGACTCAACGCGGTGATGTTTCTTCTCATGAAAAGCGGCTGAGTGATACGTTTAGTATCGGTGCGCAATGTACTGTCAATGGCGAACGACTGCTGCAGTTGTTATATAACCACTCGGGCTCAATCAACAGTAATTCTTGCAGACAATAACAGCTATAGAGAGAACACGTGACTCGGTAGGAGTGCATGCTATATTGTCACATTTACAAGCGGTGGCGTCGTTTTTAAGTGCGTGGATAAGTGGGTCGTTGGTCGTCGAAGCCGCAAACAATCAGGACGCACCTTGAGTCTTGGCACGAGTGTAAGGCACGCAGGTGGCCCTGACGCGTACACAAAAGTGCACACCGCAAATTTTCTTTTCTTAAAGCACTGCATTTTAACACAAAAAGCATTATGTCAAACGGAGATAGCCCTGCACATCCCAGCCGTGGTCAGAGCTCAATCATATAGCAGTCGCAAATAGGTGGTGTCACTTTGATGGAGACTACTGTGCATATCTCATCAACCACCTGGACTCTAATCATACTGTCATGTGCGTCCGTTTTGTTCCATCGTTTGCTCACAGGATAATCAACCAACATTTGAGCGAACAGATTTTAACTAAAACTTATCGGGAAACACCGGTAGATGACTTACCCGGTTGGGGTCAAGTGAGAAAATCTAACGAACACTAGGAGCAAACCACAACAACTATGGTAAATTGCCGCGCAGAGGTACGTTTCAAAAGAGCTGTGTAGTGGCGAGAAAAATGGATTTCCGCAACACCTGTAAGCCTCATGAATAAACGTCACTCGATTCCATCCGGTTTTGACGACCGTCGTGAATTTAAACGCAAGCTGATTAAAAGCTTGCACAAAGGCAGTGGACACCAATTGGTCAGATAGCCAGAACAGGTGGAACGAACCCTTCGAGCTTAAGTTACTGAAGTGTAGCAAGGGGGCTGAACCAGATCTCCCTCGCCCTTCATGCGTGGTAGAGAGATGTTAATATTCGAACTGAAAAACTCCCTCGGGTGGTTTGTGTAACTGAAAAGGTAACTCTGTTGGTGTTTGTCAACAGTGACTCGGCTACAGCAAAATTTGAAGACCTATTTTTTTGAAGAAGGTAATACCACTTAGTGTGGTTTCGTCAGCCACTACACGCAACGGCTGTGAAACACAAAGTAATTAAGCGACTCAGAGGCGTTATTCAAATGAAGGTATTAACCTGTCTATCGATGGCCATAATCAGAACGGACGATGGTTCGAGATCTAGGGCTGTGGCATAAGACTTGTCTGTCATGCATAATCAGATGAGCCTCGAATAGCTTAAGCACGACGAGCCTGTGATAAACCATCAACACACAAGAAGCGTGCAAGATCGACCAAGTGGCCGGTCTTCAATAGGTGTTTTGGTGCTCAAAAGAACCGGCTTGCGCCGTCCGGTTGGGTCACGTCAGTCCACGTCAACCATTAAATACTCGATATATTTTAGGACGTGTTCCTTCATCCGAAAGCGCAGGGATCGATCGATTTCATAAGTGCAAACGACGTCAGAGTTGCAGATTAACTGGCGAGTGGAATATGGCTTAGACTCTGCCCATAGCTCTGTGTTCAGATGGTGGAGTGTTGATTACCTGGAACGACTTATTAAACGTGATGTAGCGGTATTATACATCCGTTGGACGATCTCGTTCAGTTGTCACCATGAAATTGACATTTTTCCCTTTTTATATGGCAGCTGTAAGTGTACGGTTTTTAAAACTCCAGCCCAAATTTTGTGATAACCGGAACGACATCAATACGGTGCGAATCATTTCCAAATTACTTACTGGCCGTAGATCATGTTGACTCATCAAACCGGAGAAAACTTGGTAACGCGAAGTGCACACAGGATTTCGCTCAGGTCGAGGATGGATTAATTATATTTTTACTTTGAGACGGATTGTGGAACGTTGGCACCGTTACGGAGAGCCGAAGAACGTAGATTTTAAGACCTAAAATCTGCCTTCGATTCGGTTGCTCTCTGGAACAGCATTATTCGCAGAGGAACACCCAGGAAGTAGTTGGATCCGTTAAGATTAATGTATTCTCATTTTATTAGCAAAGAGAGAGGTTATGAATGATGACCTCGGACGTTCATCACTCGTACTGCTGTCCGCTATGGGTGTCCGATGCCTCCCTTCCTGATCAACTTTGTCATGGATGGCATTCTAGAAGGTGCGCTTGAAGAGTCCAGTGAGCTTAGTGTTGAGCTTCTTCCTGGCGCGAGGCTGACCAACGTGGAGAGTGCGGATGACACGGCCTTACTTAACCTCTCTGCCGACGACGTGTGGATCATGTTGAACAAGTTGAGTTATCGAGCTGGTTTGTATGGAATACGCATCACGCCATCTAGGTGCAAAGTGCTAATCTAAGAATGGGACATTCTCACTCCAACACTGTTGCAAGCAGTCTGTTTGAGAATGCGGACATTTACACATAGGTGATTAGCACCATTTGGTCAATCCGTGATATTGCCGTTGAGACACCAGCGAGGCTATCGAAGATACGTGTTACCTTCACCAATCTAAATCACATCTGGTGCCGAAACGACGTTCGTTTGTCGCTGAAAAGAAGAGTATAAAATGCTTGTGTGAGTCCTCTTTTGCTCTAGAATTCGTAGACGCGGCCTTCTCGCAACGAAGATATCGACAGGCTCGCTGTGTTCCATCATCGTTGTCTCCTCCCATCAGCTTATATCATGTGAACTGATAGCGTGAACAATCCGACCTTCCGCTGGTATTCGGGGGAGCTTGGGATACACAATTCATTAGTAAAATAAAGCACTGATTGGATCTAGTACTTCGCAGTTCATTTGCTTGTTAATCGTTTCGAGCGATATTTAATGAAGCCCCCAAAATTTGGGCAAAACCGTGGGGTGGTCAAGCAACGAGGTGTTTACGAAATACGAAGACTCTGACTGGTCCATTGAATAAAATGGGTCGGTGTAACCTGCGCATTTTGACGCTTCGTGGTCGCTCGAATTGCTGGTTAGAAAACCCATACGAGATGGTAACGTGTCATAGTCAGTGATGCGCTTGAATTAATAACACTTTTGATTCTCTTTCTTAAGCTTATCCGTTCTTGTCTTTTCCTTCTTCAAGATATCCCACAGCACTCTTACGCTGAGCGGCAGTTCGAGTCAAAGTATCTTCCGGTCAGAATAACAGCTGTTATGATTTAGCAACTAAAAGATCCAAAAATTCCGGGCATCGTGTTCTTTGTCCATCCTCTTCAACGAGTGCGGCATCTAATCCTTCTGTTCACCGATAAAGACAATCTTGGTAAGGCTTTCTATTATTTGCTTCTATGTTACCGAATTGTCATACGCGCTAAACCTAGAAACCACAAAGTATTTACACGAGAGACGTTCTTTCAAAGCTGAATATAAATGTGATCTAGGGACTTATTCTTTTGTAACCAAACGAGAAGCTTTCATCCTGTAAATCCTGTTTCCTGGAGAGGTCGGAAGCAGCGGAGACTTTGTCCCACTGCAGTCCCAAACGTTAACAATTACGGTCACGGAGTTACGCCACTAAACTTCTGCGAACAGCAGTTCGCCTCCAGCGAAATCGAAGAAAACCGATTAGAACTTCCGATAGCTTTCAATGCTGAATGCGTTCAACTCCAATCTGAGGCAAATAAAATCACACACGTGAGTTGTTTTTCATATGAGTCCCAAGACCAAAACATCGTCACGCCGATACCGGAATAGGTGTTCTAGGAGAGATGAAAGTGAGCATTAAAATACTGATCAAATTTAAGTGGTGACAGATCAGTCGCAATTAGAACGATCATGAGCCATCTGCTTTATCTCTCTGATTCATATGGTTATGCAAATGTCAGTTCATATGCGAACCGATCAGCCTAGACAGGCGTGGAGAAATAACTCTGTAACAACTAGAAGCATAACCTTCTCATTCGCATTCTGAACCCAACCCGAAAAGCCCACGTTTGGCACTCAAAACTTATCCCAATTTTTCCGCTTTCTCTGCATTACACGAGTGAATAATGCGTCCCATTTCAACATAAGGGTATTTCTGTGTGTTGGAGCAGATTTAGTGCGACCGCCATCAGGAGCTTTTGCCATGTGGTTGCTGACACACCCCAGTAAGACCAATTGAACTGAGAGCATCCTCCAGCGGTTTGATTTCCCAATCCGTAGCGTGTAGAGAACCAGCTGATCTTTCTTTCCATTTACCTCAGTTATTTTGCTTTTTAGATACCGTGGACATGTTATAGACATCCAGCTCATAGGAGATACGCACGTTTGGCAACTCTCCTCACCACATGCAATATTTTTAGAGCCACGTAGTTGGTGAAAATCTTTAGGAATGTTGCGGATGCACAGACCGTCAGGGAAAATGGTGCAAGCTGACAGTAATATCCGAACCTAGCAGTATTTTCAATTTTTAACAAAGCTGGACATCACCATGCAATTATTTGGACTTCACTAGTATGTCCACGTATGAGCCTTGAGAACTAAAACTTCGACTTATTGATCAGACCTTGACGGATATGTGAGAGTTTATTCAATAGTCTCTTGTCCAGAGCATTTCGTAGGGGGTTGGTTTTGTGATCAACCTTACTGGTAAATAGCTGAAGTGGACAGCTTACTTTTCATAACTTAGTAGTAGCAGGGATTTCGGCCGAACTCAGATAAGGAAATAACACACCTCTAACTTGTTGATCAAGCATGCTGCCCAGGGATCCTGAATACCAATACTACAGAGCAGTAATAAACATTCACAAAACTGATTGCCATGAAACTGTTTGACATAACGTTGACGTGAGAGAAAAATATACTTATCCTGATGCTTCGAAGAGGATCTACTCCAACAGTCATGATTACAGTAAGTCTACGTGGTCGTACACCTTCATGAGCATAACTCTGTTACATCTGTATTCCAGCCCCAGCCGCTACATGCCTTAGGGACAAAAACAACCGTAGTGAGAACAAGTGACCCAGCAGGAGTGCATAATGTATTGTCACATTAACAAGCATTCGGGCCATTTAAAAGTGCATGAACTAAAATGGCAGAGGAATCCTGTCCCCATTGCCAATCTAGTCACCGTCTCGCAAACCAACGTGACATCTGGTACTGAGTCTCAAGCTGCTGAAAACTCCGAGTGGCTTGCCTGTTTGATCCAAACAGTGATTACACAGCTGGAGTCTAATAGCGAGGCTTCTTTACAGTCCGACGGACTACCAGCTATTGCCCGCGGTCTTCAGGCAGGTATTTTCACGATGGTACGAGCTAAGTCGCTGTTGAACATGCATGCCGCACAAGCGTTTCCGTACACCTGGTGACTGGATACCCGACGAAGTGTTCGCATTAACGTCGGAGACCTCGTGACCAGCAAACAGATTCGGAGAGCTGCCTATGCAGCGATTCAAACGCTGTACCACAAGCGCAGGAAAGATGCTGCTTTTGCAGTTTTTCTGGCAATTGGAGAACTGTCTACAAAATGAACCGTGGCCTTCCGGATAGTTCCAACGAACACTGGTCCGAGGTATTACCGGCTCATCCGCACCTTGATGAGCGACCGTCCAGCACGATTCTGCATCCGGACTAGTCATTGGTCGACCCGATCACCGGAGATGGAGTACCGCACACCTTGAAGCAAATGGAAAACAGCGTTCCAGGTTTGGACAAGCTTTTGCCCAAACATTTGAAGGGCATAAAAGCTGATGCCCTGGCAGGATTCCTCAACCTTTTCCTGCTAACCCAAGGTTGTCCCATTCATCTGTGCCGCTCTCGCATCACGCTTGTTCCGAAAGTTAATAATCCTTCATCTCCAACCGAGCTCACACCAATCGCCGTATGTTCAACGTTGATTCGTTGTTTTCATAAGATATTGGCTGATCGTTGGAACACGCGCCTGCATTTGCCCGCTCTTCGGTTTGATTTCCTACATCGTGACGGTTGCCCCGTGGCGACCTCACTGCTCCATGCACTGCTTCGGAACTCATACACGACCTCTTCAAGTCTCTGTGCGGCCTTTATCGACGTGTCCAAAGCATTTGACATCATCTCACAGGATTCTATTGTCAGATCGGCCCAAGCTTTCGGTGCCCCTCCACCTCCGACACATTACATTGCGGACTCATACCGGAATGCTTCCGTCACGCTTGGCAGCACCGTCCTCCGGTCCCAGCGTGGCGTTTGCCAGGGTGACCCACTGTCCCCGCTTTTGTTTCTCATGGCAATGGATGAGGTGCTGGCTCTTTCTAGACCGGAGCTTGGCTATCAGTTCCACGACACACTGATCAGCGGTTTTGCCTATGCCGACGATCTGATCCTCCTGGCTGAAAACCCCACGCGACTCTCCGAGAAGCTTGCAGCCGCCGCTAGTGCTCTGGAATTATCCGGGCTGCAGATCAACACGCATAAAACGAAACTTATGGTCATTCGCGGTGATCACAAACACAGTGTGATTGCCATCTCCAATGAGTCCATCCAATTCGGTCCGGATACTATCAGCTCACTAAGCGCCATTGATACGGTGACCTACCTAGGTATTCCGTTCACCTGGATAGGTGAAGCATCCACTAATCACCGTCTGCAGCTTCGCACAATGCTGGATGAAACGACTAGAGCGCCCTTGAAGCCGTATCAACGCTTGGATCTGCGGAGACAGCATTTGATTCCGAAGATGAATCACTCGTTGGTACCGAGTCGAGTCCACAGGAACGCGCTCAGAGTAATGGACTGTACCATTCACCAGTTTGTTCGGCAGTGGCTGCGCCATTCCAAGGACACACCCATCAGCTATGTCTACACCCCCAATTCGTTTGGGGGATCTGGGCATCCCGAGTTTATCCACCACTATCTCCATCTCGCACAAATCCCGACCGGAGGGACTGCTCTCTAGTCAATGTCCAGTTCTGCGGAATGTGGTCGAAGACCATTCGTTTGGCCCCATCCTGAGGGAGGTAAACGTCTCAGTACGCGTCCAGGGTGTGGTGGTGACGAGCAAGGAGGAAGCTTACGCTGTGTGGACCGATAAGCTCTATCAGTCGCCAGGTCGCTGTGGTCTCCGGGAGGTATCACACTCTCCACTCTCCAATCGTTGGC